>CAMRHE010001301.1:52500-82500 GCA_947044405.1 Leptodactylus fallax
TACTACTGCTGCTACTACTGCCTACTACTACTGCTGCTACTACTGCTACTACTGCTACTACTACTACTATACTACTACTACTGCTACTACTACCACTACTATTGCTACTACTACTACTACTACTACTGCTACTACTACTACTACTACTACTAGTACTGCTGCTACTCTGCTGCTACTACCACTACTACTACTGCTGATACTACTACTACTACTACTACTACTGCTACTACTACTACTGCTACTACTACTATAATACTACTACTACTGCTACTACTACTACTACTGCTACTACTACTACTACTGCTACTACTACTGCTACTACTACTATAATAATACTACTACTACTACTACACTGCTACTACTACTGCTACTACTACTATAATACTACTACTACTGCTACTACTACTACTACTGCTACTACTACTATAATACTACTACTACTGCTACTACTACTACTACCACCACCCCAACTGCTGCCCTCCTTTCAGAAACGTAACATCACTGGAAAATTGGAAAATGTGTCCACCCTGGTGACCTAGGTAAATATAGATTTTTGGTACACTAAGTAATTTAGAAGGTAGGTGGGGGGGGGGGTTGTTTAGAAATATCAATTTATCCTGGACAAAGCCTTTAAGTAATAATTCACAAACCATCCCTTGGAGAACAGGGATAGGTATTTTGTCGCCCATGGCTATTCCAGATTATTAGGATGGTTTATTGGGGGATCATCCATCTTTAGGGGTTCTTTTCCTGTCTTTATATTTTTATGTAGGGGGGTGTACTTTTTAACTTGATTAATAAAAGTAAATTTTTATTCAGCTTTTTGTTTGACATTTTTCTCCATTTCGCCTGTCTTTGTTTTTTTTTCCTTTTTTCCCTGTTTTGATGAGTCACTATATGGCGGTTCACACCTTGCGAAGCCCTCTGGAGTGTATTATTAGCACTTTTAGAGGGTACTTTTGATCTTGGTCTGCAAAATATTATTATGCTTTTTATTGCTGTTCACACCCACTGTCCTCAGTAGCTTACATACTCAAATGTTTCATTTTTACCCGCTTGTGGATAACAACAGTGTATGAGAAGGCAGAAGCAAGGTAAGGAACACATTTTAACATAAAACAAATTTTGTCCATAAATTGGAATGAAATCCAGCAAAAAAGCTTGAGCAAAAGGGAAGACTGGGACTCCTTCTGTCACCGCGGCTCCACTGTCTTATACTATATACAGTATGGGACAGTGAAGCCATGGGTATACAGGGACTTCAAGCAGTGTAGATCACTATGATATGGGGAGTTAAGGCAAGGAAATTCGTCTGATGTACAGACTCGATTTTCCAGTTTGAATTCTTCCGTGTGCATGGAGTCCTAGTAGCTCTACCCAAGAAGTCCCCTTTAAGTTTCTGTGCCCTAGATGTCTTCTCCGGGGTCACCCTTCATGGTCTGACTCAGATGCCTGCTTCAGTGTTCAGAAACGGTATCTGTTTCAGTGTCTGCCCATTGTTTATTTGTGATTCCAGGCTTATTAACTGATGACCTATTGGTCACCTCAGGGATTGCCACTGTTGCTTCAAACAGCAGCTCTCAGGTATCAGACCCCCCGCTGATCTGTAGATGATGACCTATCCTAAGGCTGGGTTCAAATCTGCATCGGAGTCTCCTTTGGAGAAAATATCATAGAGACGGACAAAAATCAGTGGAGAGTGTTTCTGGTGTCCTTCCACAGCTCTTTGGTCTTCACCATAGTGGAGTTTGGAGTGTGACTGTTTGAGGTTGTGGACAGGTGTCTTTTATACTGATAACAATGTCAAACAGGAGCCATTACTACAGGTAATGAGTGGAGGACAGAGGAGACTCTTAAAGAAGAAGTTACAGGTCTGTGAGAGCCAGAAATCTTGCTTGTTTGTAGGTGACCAAATACTTATTTTCCACCATAATTTGCAAATAAATTCTTAAAAAATCAAACAATGTGATTTTCTAGATATGGTTTCTGATTTTGTCTCTCATAGTTGAGGTCTACCTATGATGTCAATTACAGGCCTCTCTCATCTTTTTAAGTGGGAGAACTTGCACAATTGGTGGCTGACTAAATACTTTTTTTCCCCACTGTACATCAGCATCAGTGACAAGAAAAAGAATGTGCTTCCCTTGTTTTTTATTTTGCAGACCTACAACACTGATATGTGAAGTCCCAAAAGACCCCTTTAGGCCGGGGTAGCGTAAATGCCACGATTTTGCCGTGGCAGTAACACCGAGACAAAAACTGCGGCAGTTTACAGTACCTGCAAAGTGGATGGGATTCTAGCTAATCCCATCCATACAATGCAGAAAAATATCCACAGCAGAAATGCAAATTGCAGCATGTCAATTATACCTGAAGAAACGCCGGCGGATTCCATATAGGTATAATAGAGGCAGAAAGTCCACAGAGTCTGCAGTCCTTCTGTGAAAAGTTCTGTGGGAAAAACTGCAATGTGTTTCTTCCATGGTTTTTCCCACAGTGCTTTTTGGCTGCGACCCGCAACGAGGGGCCTTAGCCTTAATGCCGGTCACTCGGGATGAATGTTTTAGTAGAAAATTTGTTTGTTACCCATCAAAATTTACTGTATTTCATTTCCATCTAGAACAGGGGTAGGCAACCTTTTTTGTTCGGCGTGCCGATTTTAATTAAAAAATCAAAGATGTGGTACTTGGAGTGCCGGGCAATAATTGTAAGTCTGACGACCCCTAAACTAAAGTCATATACCACAAACCATAACACAGAAGTGCTGCCACCAGATGCTTTAGGACACATGCATTTACTGCTATTTCCTGGGACGCTCCTGTACTTTCCGATTGGAAGCAATGAAAGTCCATGTGCAGCCCCCAATTAGTGGTAAATGTGTCCAGGAGCACCGTATGGCGGCATCCTTATGGTGATATCACACTATGTATCTGGATGCAGATATAGTCTTAAACCACTGGAACTTTTACTTCAATGTAAAACTGCGTTCACATGGTGCATTTTTGCACAAAAAAAAAAAAAATGCCTGTGTTTTCTGTGCAAAAACACATCCTTAATGCAGAAAACACACAGTTATACAGAATAATGTCCCATAGCGGCCCCTGCACATGGTATTATGTCCCATAGCGGCCCCTGCACAAGGTATTGTATCCCATAACAGCCTCTGCACACAGTATTATGTCACATAGTGGCCCCTGCACACGGTATTAGGTCCCATAGCGGTCCCTGCACACGGTATTAGGTCCCATAGCAGCCCCTGCACACGGTATTAGGTCCCATAGCAGCATCTGCACACGATATTAGGGTCCCATAGTGGTCCCTGCACACGGTATTAGGTCCCATAGCGGTCCCTGCACACGGTATTAGGTCCCATAGCGGTCCCTGCACACGGTATTAGGTCCCATAGCGGTCCCTGCACACGGTATTAGGTCCCATAGCGGTCCCTGCACACGGTATTAGGTCCCACAGCAGTCCCTGCACACGGTATTATGTCACAAAGCGTTCCCTGCACACGTTATTATGTCACATTCTGGTCCCTGCACATGGTATTAGGTCCCATAGTTCTCTTCATAGGTGACAAACATAAAAAAACAATGTACTCACCATTCCACGCTCCGCAGCCGCTCTGTGTTCTCTTCGGCGCTTCTGCCTGTAGTCAGCGACCGCTGATTGAGTCTCAGGGGTCACGTCGCGTCATTATGTGTAATGACGTCAGACGCAGACGTGACCTCTGAGGCCCTGTCAGCTGTGCTGGCAGATCGCACAGCCGCCGCGGAGCGCAGGGAGCAAGGTGAGTATCATTGTTTTTTATGTTTCATCACCTCCCCCGGGGGCTCCGCTTATTATACTCAGGGGTCTGAAGAGACCCCACAGTATAATAATAGCAGTTTCGTTTCGGCCGTGTTTGGTCCGATCGAATCTGCTGGGCGAGGAATCCGCTGCCGTGCCAGTGAAATAAGCCTCGCGTGCCACTCTTGGCACGCATGCCAGGGGTTGCCGACCCCTGATCTAGAATATAGGAAATAACATTTAACCCTATTGTGTTAAGTTTATGTTTTTGACATGTTTATTACATTCAAATGAGTTATTTCATCCATAAACTGACCGCAGTCCATTCTTCCATTCTCAGGTTTAATGGCCCTCACAATGTCATCTAGGAATTTGCTGTTTTTGGCAGTTACGTTCTTCTTTCTTGTAAGCATTGCCATTCATAACAGCCTGAAGAAGGTATGTATTTACAGATATTTACTTTCTCATAATTTCTTAAGTTTAACCACCACATAACTTTATCGTCATCTATTGTTTTTGTTAGTCCCATAAAGGAGGAAATGGAAGACTCCTGGTCTAGTGAACTTGGATGTTCCAGAAGTGAAGCACCTGATGATATTGTTGACAATTTGACATACTGACAGTCTTCCTTATTAAAGGGATTTCCCATGTACCTAACCATATAAAGTTTGTCGACAATTAAAAGTTAAACATTTTTGCAAATATAAGTAACTAAAAATTTTCAGATTTTCTCTAACCATCTTAGTGGTGACAGTCTTGTATCTTGATAGGTTGTGGATGGATACGACCAGGAATGTAGGAACTTTTTATGGCCTGGGACATGTCAGAAACCCAGTCATGATTACCTAAGGACTTATTCACATGTCCGCATTTTTCACATATTCATATCAATGTACTGTATTCTTTCATACACCCTTTGGGCAGGACCCAAACCCAAGACCACAAACCATAATACTCTATGAGTGATGTCACATGTCCATGTAGTCCACTGAGGCCTGTTATAATAGCTCTTCTGGTTTGTGAGGAATAAGTTTGATCCAAAACATGATTTTGGTCCCAAGCACCATACCTGAAAGAAAACTTTAGAGGTTCATCCATCTCTATCCATGGGTCCGTGAAAAAAAAAAGATGGCGTCGGTGTGCTGTGTTTTTCAAGGACCTAGAGACATAAAAAGGGGAATTAAAAAAAAATTGATGGTTTTTCACTGATGTGTTTTGTCCATTATTATCAGGACATCAAACATCTACAAAATGTGGATATGATAATAAGCCCTCATTTGGACAGGTTATCAGCAGGTTCACCACATGCATGAGAAGATAACCTGGCCACAATAAGGACATCATAATAGCTGTACTATTCTGGGTCATGAACACATTTAGTCTCTCCCTGTGGCTGGAACCAGTTAAGGCTGTTTATCATTATAGTTCAGGATTTTGACTTGATCATTTCCTGACATTAGGGTTAAAAAAAACAAAAATGCAAAAATGAAAAATGACTGTGTCGAAAAGGGATTCTTTTTTTTACTCAGTACATTAATTTTGTAAAAGTTCGAGTTATTTTTCACCAAATAAATTATTTTAAAATGACTCTATTAAAATATGTTTTTGGACAAAAAAAATACTGTGGTGAATGGATGAACTACTGTACCTAAATCTAAAATATTTTACTTCTTAGTGTTTCAGGCCAGCAGTCCCCACGATATTGTCTACTGGAACGATCCAACAAGTATCCGAAATCCAAATGATAGCAAATAAAATCTTCATCCAGATAGATCAAAGGATTCCCAGGATAAATGTCACTGATAAATTACATACAACGAGTGCAAAACATAGCAAGGTCTACTTAAAAAATCCAAAGGACAGCTATTGTGTTGGAGACCATCTAACCGTTCAGGTGGATATGTGTGATTATTGGGGGAAGAAGAAAACCTACGGAGGAGACTTTTTACGAGCAAGGATATCCACACCAGAGCTTGAAGCAGGGTCTTCGGGAAGGATTGAGGATTTCAAGAATGGTTCCTATCATGTCCATTTCATATTATTCTGGGAAGGTAAAGTTAACATTGAAGTTCTTCTAATGCACCCAAGTGAATGGGCATCGGCCTTGTGGACGTATAGAAATAGATGGCATGGCTATATAGACCATATGGGCAAGTTTGTAAAACCAGAGGTACAAAAGGAGGTCATATGTGGATTTGACCTTGATAAAAAGCAAGAACTATGTGAGTACAATGATGTACGAGATGAAGAATATTTTTATTGTATTAAACCTCAGAATTTTAGTTGTGAACATCTCAGTGAAGTAAAGGGCTGGTGGAGAAAGGAGAAGACATTATTCACTAAAGATGAGAAGAGCTTATTTGACAAGTAAGTGCATTACTTCAGAAAATAGTATATCCAACTTGATATATTGTGTAGCCAGTAAGGCTGAGGAATGCCAACTTGATCCACAATAGAAGTCCAAGGAATATTGTTTTTGGTCACATGTGCCACCAGCCACAGAAGACAGGGGAACACCACTTGGAAATAAGTCCAATCCTCCAAGTGTTCATATCCATTATCTGGTGTGATGAGTAGAGACTGTGACATCTAAGACCTTAGATAGAGGGAGAAGGGCTCCCTTTGCTACACTATCAAAAACAAAAGCCCTATTATTATATGGCTATATTGAAGGAAAAATAAAAATGATTATAATGAAAAAAAAATTCAACCCTTACTCAAAAGCAAAAATTACCATGTCCTGAACGATTTTACTGTATCCCGTGCTAAAAGTGTGAGATTAACTTCTCATTCGTAAGTAAGAAAGTGGATTATAGTGGAAAGTCTTGTTAAAAATTGGTAAAAAAAAAAAGTAGAAATAAAATAATCAAGAGAAGGGGGTTACAGGTAAATTTCACTCATTACTTATTCCAAAACTAAGAGTATGAATAGTGTTGTGTTTTGTATAATGCCATCTGATCTACACTAAAAAATCCCCCTGACATGGTGTGATGAGAGCAGTGAGGCCTAACTATCTACAAGACAGCTCTAATTGTAACTAATGTCACCTACTAGGTATATATTTCCTTATATCTGGGTCTTTTATGGGGGAATATGTTGTTTATAATATTATTTTCTGCCCTTTTGTGAGCAAGTTATCATAAAAAAGTGAAGAAAAAAAAAATAGGATATTAAATTGTGTCAAAATCCCATTCCTCACCTTAATTTCCCTAAACCAGGCCATGTTGTGTTTCAAGATAAGTAATAGATTATATATGCGCCTTAAAGAAGTTGTCCAGGCACATGTTTTATATTTTTAAAAGGCAGGGGGGAGGTGAAAAAAATAAAAAAAATCATACTCACCTCTCCCCAGTGTTCCGAAGTCCTCCCAGCACGGTCTGTTCCTGCTGCTCACTGGCTGTGATGTCCCGGATCCCTTCCGCTAAAGTCGCTGATTGGCTTCAGCGGTCACATGACCGCTGAGGCCAATCAGTGGACTAAGCAGGCCTCAGGAAGAGACCCGGGATGTCACAGGTAGTGACATCACATGCCCTTCGCTGAGGCTGCTGATTTGCCTGAGCGGTCACGTGTGGTGAGGATTTCCGCCAGAAGAAAACATTACTGCCCCCAGCTGATTTAGAAAGTAAACTTTTCGTCCATTTTTCTCTGGACAACTCCTTTAATGTAGTGTCCCAGTGGGATTGCAAACATTTCGTGGATGGAGAGACACTTAAAGCACACTGTACCTGAGGGAGACTTTCACTGCAGGGAAGATACCAACTGAGAGGAAACTATCTACTCTGAACCCCAGCACCATCTCAGTGGAAGTTCTAAAGTATTGTGCCTCCATCATATGGATGAAGTTTTTTCTATTTGGCACTTGTTTTCTGTCTCCTGAGTCTCAATCCTGTATTCACCATCAAGGGCACTCCAAACTCCATCAGGCGCTCCAATCACCATGATACATTGTTCAGGCCTCCTCCGTATTGCACCAGCCCTGAGTAGCCCTCAGTAGTAAACTTTTATATTTTTTTTCCATAAATTCATAGTTCAGTTGAAGATAACAAATTTTGTAATACATTTTATTAAAGAAAATGGAAGTCGTTAAACTAATAATTCTTTTATGTTGATTTCCAGATCCAGCGTCAGAGCTAAAATTCCAACAGATTTTCATCCTATTAAAGTTTTCCACTGTAACCACGGTAAATACAACTGCAGCAACGTATACACATTTATCAAAATACATAATCTGTGTTTTTTTAATTGAGTTAGAAAAAGATTCTATAAGTGGCCACATACATAAAAGGAAAGTTGGTTGTATCCCTTGATTTCAGGTATCGTCCAAATATTTTATATGTAAATCAGTTGTTGACTTACCCCTATGGGAGATATTGGGGGAAAAGAAGTTTCTAGCATCTTGGATCTCAACATGCCTTATCTTTTTGTTCTTAAGAGAGCCAGAGTTGTCTAGCAGTATAGCCAGATTACTTTGCTATTTTTCTCCTTCCCATATAACCTATTAGCTTAAAAAAAACAAAACGTAAAAAAAACCTCAGATTGCATGTGTGAACGCGCGCTAATCTTCATAGTAATTTATTACAATCACGGATTATTTACTGTCGATTTTATTTTTACAGACAATATTTCCATAAATGCAAAATGCAAAACTGGAATGAAGCTGAACTATCCCAGTGGATACGCTATGAAGAATGTATGGTATCCACACCGATGTAGCCTGCTGACATATGAAAGTCTGGAAGATCTGGACAAATGTCTGCAGGGGAAGCTTATTCAGATGTTTGGGGACTCGACTGTAAGGCAGTGGTTCTACTACATGGAGAGCAAACTCAAAAGTGAGCGAAAGAGTAAAAATCGCCATTTCAAAACAAAAAATGTCTTAAAGGGAGTGTCACCCAGACCCCAGTGTCAACCCTGCCCTGCAGGTAGATAGGTTAGGGTCTTCTAAATGATATGGTGTTTTCTCCTTGGGAATTTTGGCCTCCATTGTTGAGATAGCATCATGTCATTATGTAAATAAGCTATTTGGGGCAACGAGGATGTTTTCCT
This sequence comes from Leptodactylus fallax, assembly GCA_947044405.1. NCBI lineage: Eukaryota > Metazoa > Chordata > Amphibia > Anura > Leptodactylidae > Leptodactylus > Leptodactylus fallax. The sequence continues at coordinate 61,336 of CAMRHE010001301.1, forward strand.
TGCTCCAAAGAGCAAATTTTTCATATTGATAAAAACAGTAATATCCTAGGAACGGAGGCAGGATATCTGTGGGGCTTGGCTCTGGTGACAGACTCCTTTCAACCCTTTTTCCCCTAGAGGAATTTTTTGATTTTAAATTTTCATTTTTGACTCCCCGCTTTCCAAACCCCATAACTTTGTTATTTTTCCATTCACAAAGCCATAAGATGGCTTAATGTTTGCGGGACAAATTGTTCTTCATTATGGTACCATTTAATATTCCATACAATGTACTGGGAAGCTGGAAAAAAATTCCGAATGGGGTGGAATTGGAGAAAAAGTGCATTTGTGCGACTTTCTTATGGGCTTGGTTTTTATGGCGTGCACGCTGAAGCCAAAATGACATGTCACCTGTATTTTATGTTTCGGTATGATTCCGGGGATACCAAATTTCTATAATTTAATTTACATTTTAACCCCTTAACAAAAATACAATGGAGGCCAAAATACAAAACTTACAAAAAAAAATTTTTTTTTTCTGAAAGTAGCCATATTCTGACACCAGTAATTTTTTTTATATTTTCGTATATGGGGATGCATAGGACGTCGTTTTTTGCCGGCCAGGTGTACTTTTTAGTTATACCATTTTGGGGAATGTCTATTGCTTTGATCACTTTTTATTCAAATTTTTATCAGAGGCAAAACAGTGAAAATGGCGTTCACTGTACGGGAAAAATATTTTTATAAGTTTTATAATATTTTTCAGACCCAGGGATGGGTATGTGTTTCACATTCATTTTTAACTTTTATATGTATTCTAGGGAAAGGGGGCGATTAGAACTTTTAATACTTTTTAATGATAATGACAATTGTAATAATAATTGACAATTGTAATGACAATTGTGGTCTATGCTCTGTAATACCTCCTGGAAATATATAAATGACAAGTGGGAGTTACTCTTCTCCTCAGGGTAGTGACACTCCCCACTAACACAGAGAATTTTTTTTCTTCGTTAATATGGAGATGTTAGATATCTAAAGTTTTATTCTTCTCATACAATAAGTACAAGTGACTAAGAGATAACTATAGCACATGCTGTATATACAGTGTTGTCCTTTATATGTGTATATATCTACTTTTATACAGCGCTTAGACACTTTGATCTATATGAAGATTATTGGTCACGTCAACTATTAAACCTGGACACAGACCAGAATACAAAAATTTCTTGGAACAGGCACACCTTCCCTTTTGGTGGCTCCGAGTACCAGTCAAGGAAAGATGAACACACCATCGCTCACAGAATCGACCTGATAAAAGGTGATAAGAGAACCGTCATCGTGCTGAACATCGGAATACATTTCAGACCCTTCCCTGTCTATTACTTCATCAGGAGACTCTATAATATACGCCGCGCCATAGAGCGTCTGTTCCTCAGAAGTCCAGAGACTAAAGTCATTGTTAAGACTGAGAATACCAGCGCCATGGATAAGAATTATGAAACATTCAGCGATTTCCATGCATCTGTACATTATATTATCATGGAAATTATCTTCAAAGACCTCAACGTTGGCTTTGTTAATGGTTGGGACATGACCAATGCATTTGATACCAATGATTTTCATCCTCCAGAGAAGGTTATTGGGAATGAGGTCAAAATGATGATGACCTATATATGTTAAATAAATGTGGGAGGGAAGTACGTGGGATGTATGCGGGAAGGATGTATGCGGGAGGGATGTATGCGGGGAAGGATGTATGCGGGAGGGATGTATGCGGGAGGGGTGTATGCGGGAGGGGTGTATGCGGGAAGGATGTATGCGGAAGGATGTATGCGGGAGGGATGTATGCGGGAGGGGTGTGTGCGGGAGAGATGTATGCGGGAGGGGTGTATGCAGGAGGGATGTATGCGGAAGGATGTATGCGGGAAGGATGTATGCTGGAGAGATGTATGCGGGAGGGATGTATGCGGGAAGGATGTATGCTGGAGAGATGTATGCGGGAGGGGTGTATGCGGGGAAGGATGTATGCGGGAGGGGTGTATGCGGGAGGAGTGTATGCGGGAAGGATGTATGCGGGAGGGATGTATGCGGGAGGGGTGTATGCGGGAAGGATGTATGCGGGAGGGATGTATGCGGGAGGGGTGTATGCGGGAAGGATGTATGCGGGAGGAGTGTATGCGGGAGGAGTGTATGCGGAAAGGATGTATGCGGGAGGGATGTATGCGGGAGGGGTGTATGCGGGAGTGATGTATGCGGGAGGGATGTATGCGGGAGGGATGTATGCGGGAGGGGGTGTATGCGGGAAGGATGTATGCGGGAAGTATGTATGCGGGAGGGGTGTATGCGGGAAGGATGTATGCGGGAAGGATGTATGCGGGAGGGGTGTATGCGCGGAAGGATGTATGCGGGAAGGATGTATGCTGGAGAGATGTATGCGGGAGCGGTGTATGCGGGAGGGATGTATGCGGGAGGGGGTGTATGCGAGGGGGATGTATGCAGGAAGGATGTATGCGGGAGGGATGTATGCGGGAGGGGTGTATGCGGGAGGAGTGTATGCGGGAGGAGTGTATGCGGGAGGGGTGTATGCAGGAAGGATGTATGAGGGAGGGGTGTATGCGGGAGGGATGTATGCGGGAGGGGTGTATGCGGGGAAGGATGTATGTGGGAGGGGTGTATGCGGGGAGGGAGTGTATGCGGAAAGGATGTATGCGGGAGGGATGTATGCGGGAGGGGAGTATGCGGGAGGGGTGTATGCGGGAAGGATGTATGCGGGAAGGATGTGTGCGGGAAGGATGTATGCGGGAGGAGTGTATGCGGAAAGGATGTATGCGGGAGGGATGTATGCGGGAGGGGTGTATGCGGGAGGGATGTATGCGGGAGGGATGAATGCGGGAGGGGTGTATGCGGGAAGGATGTATGCGGGAGGGATGTATGCGGGAAGGATGTATGCGGGAAGGATGTATGCGGGAGGGGTGTATGCGGGAAGGATGTATGCGGGAGGGATGTATGCGGGAGGGGTGTATGCAGGGGGGGGATGTATGCGGGAGGGGTGTATGCGGGAAGGATGTGTGCGGGAGGGGTGTATGCGGGAAGGATGTATGCGGGAGGGGTGTATGCGGGAAGGATATATGCGGGAGGGATGTATGCGGGGAGGGGGTGTATGCGAGAAGGATGTATGCGGGAGGGATGTATGCGGGAGGGGGTGTATGCGGGAGGGATGTATGCGGGAGGGGTGTATTTGGGAAGGATGTATGCGGGAGGGGTGTATGCGGGAGGGGTGTATGCGGGGAGGGGTGTATGCTGGAAGGATGTGTGCGGGAGGGGTGTATGCGGGAAGGATGTATGAGGGAGGGGTGTATCCGGGAAGGATGTATGAGGGAGGGGTGTATGCGGGAAGGATGTATGCGGGAGGGATGTATGCGGGAGGGGTGCATGCGGGAAGGATGTATGCGGGAAGGGTGTATGCGGAAAGGATGTATGCGGGGAGGGGTGTGTGCGGGAAGGATGTATGCGGGAAGGGTGTATGCGGGAAGGATGTATGCTGGAGAGATGTATGCGGGAGCGGTGTATGCGGGAGGGATGTATGCGGGAGGGGTGTATGCGAGGGGGATGTATGCAGGAGGGATGTATGCGGGAGGGGGGTGTATGCTGGAAGGATGTATGCGGGAGGGATGTATGCGGGAGGGGTGTATGCGGGAGAGGTGTAGGCGGAGGAAGGATGTGTGAGGGAGGGGGTGTGTGCGGGAGGGATGTATGCGCGGAGGGGTGGGTGCGGGAAGGATGTATGCGGGAGGGGTGTGTGCGGGAGGAGTGTATGCGGGGAAGGATGTATGCGCGGAGGGGTGTATGCGGGAAGGATTTATGCGGGAGGGATGTATGTGGGAGGGGTGTATGCGGGAGGGGTGTGTGCGGGAAGGATGTATGAGGGAGGGGTGTGGTGCGGGGAGGGATGTATGCGGGAGGGGTGTATGCGGGAAGGATGTATGCGGGAGGGGGGTGTATGCGGGAGGAGTGTATGCGGAAAGGATGTATGCGGGAGGGATGTGTGCGGGAGGGGTGTATGCGGGAAGGATTTATGCGGGAGGGATGTATGCGGGAGGGGTGTAGCGGGGTGTGTGCGGGAAGGATGTATGCGGGAAGGATGTACGCGGGAAGGATGTATGCGAGGAGGAGTGTATGCGGAAAGGATGTGTGCGGGAGGGGATGTGTGCGGGAGGGATGTATGCGGGAGGGGTGTATGGCGGGAGGGATGTATGCCGGAGGGATGTATGCGGGAGGGATGTATGCGGGGAGGGGTGTATGCGGGAAGGATGTATGCGGGAAGGATGTATGCGGGAGGGGTGTATGCAGGAAGGATGTATGCGGGAGGGATGTATGCGAGAGGGGTGTTGCGGGAAGGATGTATGCGGGGGGGGTGTATGCGGGGAAGAATGTATGGCGGGAGGGGTGTATGCGGGAAGGATGGGCGAGGAGGGGGGGTGTGTGCGGGAAGGATGTATGCGGGAAGGATGTATGCAGGAGGGATGTATGCGGGAGGGGTGTATGCGGGAAGGATGTATGTGGGAGGGATGTATGCGGGGGAGGGGTGTATGCGGGGGAAGGATGTATGCAGGAGGGATGTATACAGGTCATACTTCCTTTTTTTTATGCTATGCTATTTTGTAGTACATAAACAATAAGTGAATAATTAATAATAATAACTTATATTTATTGATGATACTATCAATCACTGTAAATAGAATATTGGATTTATTGTAGAGGTTGTTACTGTTATGGTGATATCAATTTTTTAGAATACTGTTCACAATTTTAAACACCTATATATAGGAAGGATATAGATGAACTGGATCGGGTGCAGAGTAGGCGACCAAGTAATAACAGGGGATGGATTGGTTTATAAAGACAGGTTATCAAACTTGTGGTTGTTCATTATTGAAAAAAGACGACTTAAGGTCGACTTAAAGGAGTTGTCCAGGATATAGCTTTCCTCAAGGAAGCTGGGGGAAAGGTGAAAAAAAACAAACCAAAAATATACTCACCTGTCCCCAGTGCTGTGGTGTCTCCCGTGACCATTGAGGCCAATTAGCGACCTCAACAGACTAAGGAAAGGACAGGGGACGTCACAGGTGATGTATGTGAGTGATGTCCCGATTCCCTTTCCTGAGGCCGCTGATTGGCCTCAGCGGTCATGTGAGGTGGGGACTTCTGCCAGAGAAGAAGCACCGGGCGCCATTGGACCGGACAATGGCGAGGGACATCAGAACATCAGGGATAGATGAATGTGCAAAAACACATCCTTAATGCAGAAAACACACCGTTATACAGAATAATATCCCATAGCGGCCCCTGCACACGGTATATGTCCCATAGCAGCCTCTGCACACGATATTATGTCCCATAGCGACCCCCTGCACACGGTATTATGTCCCATGGCGGCCCCTGCACACGGTATTATGTCCCATAGCGGCCCCTGCACACGGTATTATGTCCCATAGTGGTCCCTGCACACGATATTATGTCCCATAGTGGCCCCTGCCACACGGTATTATGTCCCATAGTGACGCCTGCACACGGAATTATGTTCCATAGTGGCCCCTGCACATGGTATAATATTCTAACTTTTATAATATTCCAATTTGTGCCACTCACTAGCTATTATTATACTGTGGGGTCTCTTCAGACCACAGAGTATAATAAGTGGAGGGCGAAGAGAGGTGACAAACATAAAAAACAATGTACTCACCATTCCACGCTCCGCAGCCTCTCTGTTCTCTTTGGGCGCCTCTGCCTGTAGTCAGCGACCGCTCATTGAGTCTCAGGGGTCACGTCGCGTCATTATGCGTAATGACGTCAGACGCAGACGCGACCCCTGAGGCCCTGTCAGCTGACTTCAGGCAGAAGCGCCCGAAGAGTACAGAGCGGCTGCAGGACGTGGAATAGTGAGTAACATTGTTTTTTATGTTTGATCACCTCCCCGGGGGCTCCGCTTGTTATACTCGGGGGTCTGAAGAGACCCCACAGTTTAATAATAGCAGTTTCGTTTCGGCTGTGTTTGGTCCAATCGAAACTGCTGGGTGAGGACTCGGGTCGCCGTGCCAGGGAAATATGCCTCGCGTGCCACTCTTGGCACGCGTGCCAGGGTGCCAACCCCTGCCCTAGGTATAATAAGTGGAGACCCAAGGGAGGTGCAGCAATAAAATAAACACCTATACTTTCTTTGCCTCAAGTCTCCTGTGTTCCCTTTTGGCATCTGGTGGTCTCTCAGCATCCTTTTCTGGCCTTCTGGTAGATGTCACATGCCACAGAGGACTGGTCACGTGGAAATGCGCCAACCTCACCATGCGTGCTTTTAATTGTCATGAAGAGACCCCGGACTATAATAGTATAATAGTATACAAGTTTATCCTGAAAGTGAAACAGGTGGTCGAACCCATGAATATTTGTCAAAACGACTGTCGTGAGGTTTGCCCTTCTCTAGTAGTTCCATATATAATTACTTTGCACAACCAATTTTTGTTGACTTCATATCACAAATGTTTATTTGATCATGCCTGGCGTGCATAAACTCTGCTTGTTCTGAACTCTATGATGTCAACCAGTGATATGACTTGTCTTTAATCAGATCATTGGAGAAGGTGCGGTGTTATGAATAGAGTCCAGAAAATTCTACTTGTAAAATATTTAACAATTCCAGATGTGCTGGAAAGAAGATGAAAGGGTGAACTGAAGGGTTGCGCTAGAACTACTAGAAATACTATTTGGTTTAAAGTGGGTTCCTTTCCACACAATATCCACTTGTGCTGTCCTTACCCTCCGAGATGGGAGGTTTCTTGGATATTGTAGAATTGTCTTCTTGGAGAACTACAGAGATCAGTAACACAGATGAAAGCACCGACCCTGTGGAATCTAAAGTGATACTTCTGAAAGAGGTTAAACCGTGGTGGAATAATATACCAATGTAAGAGCGGCAAAGGTGAACTTTGCATTATAAACCTGGAAGAGTGCATTTCTTGCACCATAACATGGGCACTGGGGTTGGTAATTTTGTATTCAGATAATATCTATTTCTATTTTATGAAAATTGTATCTAACACTGTTGTAGTTTTGGAACAATTGTCTATACATTTTTATACATAAAATTTTGAGGCAAAAAACTGAACATGTCGCACATGTTTCTAAACATCTACAGATACTGTATGTCCATCCTTACCTTAGTTCGATTCGGGTTAAGAACTCTAATTTCCTATAAAATGTATTCAATACAATATCACAACATGCTAGCAATACCCTTGAAAGGGAGCTGTAATTCATAGCACAACAACTGGGGCTGCACATTTATTTTGCAAATTTGACTCTATTTTCTGTACATGATTATGTGGTCTGCCATCTTGTCTGAGCTTCACCTCTGCTCTGCAAACAGCATTTAGTGATATACTTTACAACAGCCTTATGGCCAAAGGTGGCAATAGATTGGAACAATCCAATGAGGTCTATGGCAGAGTTTTCTGCACATGCTCTGTGGAGGGAGGGGAGTAATAAGCCGTGACTTCATCTATTGCCAGTAGTAGATGCAAGAGGTGTGATCTTCTATTGTAATAATGTCATTCTTGTCTGTGATGTAAGTCAGGTGACTGCTGCAAAAAAAACCGCTACAGAACTGGCAAGTGTTAGTGTAGTATCAGGTGGCCAGAGTGAAAATTACAAGATTATGTACTTTTTTTTTTTAATATAGATAGTCACATGAAAAATGAAAACACAAAAATGATCACAAAATTGTTAAAAAAAGAAGGGTGAAAAAAAAAAAAAAAAAAAAAAGAGGAAAAAAAAAAAAAAAAAAAGAGAAAAACCCCCCCCACAGGAAAGGAAAAAAAAGCAAGGAAAAGGGAAAAAAAAAAATGAAAAAGGAGAAAAAAAAAAAAACGGGGGGAGGCTGCGACATGTTCAGTTTTTTGCTCAAAAATTTTATGTATAAAAATGTATAGACATTGTTCCAAAACTAATTTGTGTTAGGTACAATTTTCATAAAATAGAAATGAATGGTATCTGAATGCTAAATTACCAAAATACTTGGGGTGAAATGCACTCTCCAGGTTTATAATGCAAGTTCACCTTGCGCTCTTATTGGGTTTTGACTCCTGCAGTTTAACTCTTTCCAGTATCACTTTAAGATTCCACAGGGTCGGTGCTTTCATGTGTTACTGATCTCTATGGTTCTTCAAGAAGGTAATTCTACAATATCCAATTAACCTACCATCTCGGAAAAAATTAGGATTGTGGAAGAACCCTTAAACCAAATAGGATCTCTGAGATTCGCTCTTCTCAGTTCACCCACTCATCTTCTTTCAACATCACACAAATTGTTAAATATTTAAGTAAAATTTTCTGGACTTATTATAAGCACCGCACCTTCTTCAATTGTCTGATTAAAGACAGTCATATCACTGGTTGACATCATAAGAGTTCAGAACAAGCAGATTTGCGCCAGATATGTCAAACAAACATTTGTGATATGAGATCAACAAAAAATTGGTGTCTAGAAATGAACCATAAGGACTACTAGAAGAGGAGCCAAACCTCACGACAATGATTTTGACAAATAATAGGTTGACCACCTGTTCCTTTCACAGGATAAACTTAATATGCATAATATACTATTATAGTCAGGTCCTCTTCATGACAATTAAAAGCACGCATGGTGAAGATTTAGCGCACTCAGCATTGAAGTCAGCATGACATCTACCAGAAGGCCAAGAAAGGATGAGGAAGTTACCAGATACCAAAAGACACAGGAAGACAAGGCAAAATATAGGTGTTTGTTACAATTGCTGCACTTCCCTTATTACTACTCTAGGGCAGAGGTTAGCAACCCCAACACTTGTGCCAAGAGTAGCAATTTACTTGTGACTATCCCTTAACAGTATTAGATAAACACAGCAGAAAAAAACTGCTATTATTAAACTTAAGTCTCTTCAGACCCCGAAAGTATAACTGCTTGAGCCCCGAGAAGGCAATCAAACATAAAAAACAATGTGCCTCACTATTCCACGCTCTGCAGCCGCTCTGTACTCTTCGGGCGCTTCTGCCTGAAAGTCAGCTGAGCAGAACTCAGAGGTCGCGTCTCGTCTGGCGTCATTGCGCATAATGGCGCGAGCGTAACCCCACCAAGCGCGTCGCTGACTAGCAGGCAGAGCGAGCGCCTAAAACAGAGAGGCTGCGGAAATAAATGGTGAGTACATTGATTTATGTTTGTCCTCTCTCGCCCTCACTTATAGCCTCTGTAGTGCAGAGAAGTTACAAATATAATAGCTAGTATTAACAAATTAGATATTATAAAAGTTAGAATATTATACCATGTGCATGGAACATATGGAACATAATTCCGTGTGCAGTATGATATGGGACATATTACCGTGTGCAGGTTGAAATGGGACATAATACATAAGGAGTTTATGAGACATAATACCATGTGCAGAGTTTACTATGGACATAATACGATGTGCAGCCCCCCAAAGGCATATACTTGATGTGCAGAGGTAAAAACATGGAACATAATATGATGTGCAGAGGATACTATGGGACATATGCCATGTGCAGAGCGCTATGAGATGTATATTGCTGCTCTTGATGTGTTTTCTGCATTAAAGAGATGTTTTTTGCACATTCATTCCCCTGATGTTCCTGTCCTGCATGGGTAATCACGATCCAATAGCGCCCCAGTACTTCTTCTGGCAGAATCCCTCACCTCACATGAGCGCTGAGGCCAATCAGAGCCTCAGGAAGAGATCGAGACATCACTCACATACATCACCTGTGACGTCACAATCACTCATGAATCTGTGAGATCGCTAATTAGCCTCAATCGCGGGGAGACTACCCACTGCCTGTTTGTTTTCACCCTTTCCCAACTCCTTCCCTAATTGGACAACTCCAGAATCGACCTTAGCAGCTTTCAATAAATGAACAAGTAAGTTGATAACCTAACTATAACGTAATCCATCCCCTTTAACCCTTTGGTATTCACTGCCCATACATTTAAATCTATATCCCTTCTATATATAGGTGTTTAGAGTAATGAGCAATATTCTAAAAATTGATATCACCATAACGTAACTTTTTCCCCCCCCCCTTTTTTACAGTCTGATAATATCATCAATAAATACAAGTTATTATTATTAAATTATTCACTTATTATTTATGTACTACAAGTATAAGTTTTTTGCATAAAAAAAAAAAAAAAAAAAAAAGAGAACATGACCTGTATACATCCTACCCACTACATACATTATTTCCCCCCCCCCCTTGCCCCCCTCCCTTGCTATCCCCCTCCCCCCCCATCCTTCCTGCCTCTATCTACCCTATATCCCTCCCGCATACCCCCCCCCCCCCCCCCTTCCCCCCCCCCGCGTACATCTCTCGCGCCGTCCTTCCCGCGTCCTTCCCGCATACATCCTTCCCACATACATCAACCCCCCCGCATACATCCTCCCTCCCCCGCCCCCTCCCCCCTTCCCGTACCCCCACCCCTGCCTATACGCCCCTCCCTCGCCCATCCTTCCGCCATACACACCCCTCCATGCATACATCCTTCCTGCACCCATCCTAATACAAACTACGCATACATCTCTCCGCGCCCATTCTTCATAAACCCTCGCGCGTACATCCTTCCCTTACACCCCCCCCACGCATACATCCCTCCCCCCCTTCCCGCTCCATCCCTCCGGCACCTACATCCCTCCCGCATACATCCCTCCCACACATCCCCCCCCCCCTCCCGCTACCTCCCTCCCGCTACATCCTTTCTTCCTCGCCTCCCCCCTTTCCCACACACTCCTCCCCCCCACCTCCTACATCCTTCCCCCATCCTTCCCCGCCATTCCCGCGTACACTCCTTCCCGCGCCAATCCTTCCCGCGCACACACCCCTCGCACCCCCCCCCGCGCCACATCCCTCCGACGCCTTCGCGCGCACACCCCTCCCGCACCACATCCCTCCCCGCCATACACCTGTCGCATACACTCCTCCCGCGCACCCCCTCCCCCCGCGCCCTCCCTCGCGCGTGCATCCCTCCCTCATACACATCCTTCCGCGTACACCCCCCCCCCACCCCCCCACACCCCCCCCCCCCCAACACCCCCCCCCCCCCTTCCGCGCCCCCCTCTCGCGCAACCCCCCCCATACATCCTTCCGCGACATCCCTCCCTCCCGCCCGGCGTCCTTCCGCGTACCACACCCCTCCCTCGCCCGTCTCTCCCGTGTGCATTCCTCTCCCCCGCGCCCACACCCCTCCCGCCCCTGCCTCCCTCCCGCGCCCATCCTTCCGCGTCCCCCCTCCCGCGCCACCCCTCCCACATACATCCTTCCTGCATACATACATCCCCCTCTCCCGCGCCGTACCCCCCTCCACGCATACATCCCTCCCGCATACATCCTTCCATACACCCTCCCCGCGCACGTCTCTCCTGCATACATCCCCCGCGGGCATGCACATCCTTCCGCATACATTCCTCCCGCATACACCCCTCCCCGTACACCGCCCTCTCCCCGCGCATCCATCTTTCCCGCATACACCCTTCCCCCGCTCCCCCCTTCCCGCTCACCCCCCCGCCATCGCTCGCGCTCGCCCTCCCGCTACGTCCTTCCCGCTGCCTCCCCCCCCTCCCTCTGCCTCCTTCCGGGGCTACACCCCTCCCTCGCCCATCCTTCCCGATACACCCAACACCTCCCGCTACACCCCTCCCGCCCTACATCCTTCCAGCATACACCCCTCCCGCTCCACCCCTCCCCGCACACACACCCCCCGCCTACGTCCTTCCCAAATACACCCCTCCCGCGCACCCTCCCGCATCCACCCCTCCGCATGCATCCCTCCCGCGCCCATCCTTCTCGCATACACCCCTCCCGCCTACGTCCCTCCCGCATATATCCTTCCCGCGCCCACCCCTCCCGCACCATCCTTCCCCGCGCCCACCCCTCCGCGCCCCCATCCTTCCCCGCAACACCCCTCCCGCACCTCCCCCCGCCCACACCCCCCCCGCACGCCTCCCTCCCGCATACATCCTTCCCGCAACACCCCCCGCGCCCGCCCGCATACATCCCTTCCCGCATACATCCTTCCCGCAACATCCCTCCCCGCCGCACATCCTTCCCCGCCATACACCCCTCCCGCATTCATCCCTCCCGCATACATCCCTCCCGCATCCACCCCTCCCGCATACCTCCCTCCCGCATACATGCTTTCCGCATACACTCCTCCCGCCCGACAACCTCCCGCCTTGGCGCTCCCGCATACATCCTTCCCGCATACACCCCTCCGCACCCCTCCGCATGCATCCCTCGCGTGCATCCTTTCACGCATACACTACTCACTCACGCATACACCCCTCCACGTACATCCTTCCCGCATGCACCCCTCCCGCATACATCCCTCCCGCGCACACCCCTCCCTCATACATCCTTCCTACATACACCCCTCCCGCAACACTCCCTCCCGCCGCCTCTCCCCCGCCACACCCCTCCGCTTACCATCCCTCCCGCCATACTTCCTTCCTGCATACATCCCCTTCGCCTCCACCCCTCCCGCGCATCCCTCCCGCATACACGCTCGCCTGCTCCCGCAACATCCTCCACACTTCCTTCCACGCATACATCCTTCCCGCTCGCCCCTCCCGCGCCGCATCCTTCCGCGTACATCCTTCCCGCATACACCCCTCCGCCTGCATACTTCCGCATACATCCTTCCCCGCACACACCCCTCCGCATACATCCCTCCCGCATACATCCTCCCTTGTACATCACTCCCCGCTACACCCCTCCCCGCTTAACATCCCTCCCACTACATCTTTCCCCATATCCCACTCCTCCCCTCCACACTCCTCCCGCTCCCTTTTTCCCTTTCTTACCCCTCCCGCGTCCATCCCTCCCGCATACATCCTTCTCGCATACACCCCTCCCGCACCCATCCCTCCCCCGCCTCCTTCCCGCATACACTCCTCCCGCATACCACCCCTCCCCGCCACATCCTTCCCGCGCCCCCCCACCCCTCCCACCTCTCTCAGCTCCATCCTTCCCGCATACATCCCTCCCTTGTACATCTCTCCAGCGTACATCCTTCCCGCCGCCATCGCCCCCGCGTGCGCCCCTCCTGCATACACACCCCTCCCGCCTACATCCTCCCGCATACACCCTCCCGCGTACCTCCCTCCCGCATACATCCTTCCACATACATCCTTCCCGCATACACCCCTCCCGCACACACCCCTCCCCGCATACATCCCTCCCGCACACCATCCTTCCATATACATCCCTCCCCGCTATATATACATCCTTCCCGATCTTCCGCATACATCCCACGTACTTCCTCCCACATTTATTTAACATGAGGTCATCATCATTTTGACCCCATTTCCCAATAACCTTCTCTGGAGGGATGAAAATCATTGGTGTCAAATGCATTAGTCATGTCCCAACCATTAACAAAGCCAACGTTGAGGGTCTTTAGAGAATAGTTCCCATGATAATATAATGTACAGATGCTGGAAAACGCTGGATGCCCCTACTTAATTCTTATCCCCGGCCCTGGTATTCTCAGTCTTAACAATGACTCTAGTCTCTGGACTTCTGAGGAACGAACGCTCTCGCGGCGTATATTATAGAGTCTCCTGATGAAGTAATAGACAGGGAAGGATCTGAAATGTATTCCGATGTTCAGCACGATGACGGTTCTCTTATCACCTTTTATCAGGTCGATTCTGTGAGCGATGGTGTGTTCATCTTTCCTTGACTGGTACTCGGAGCCACCAAAAGGGAAGGTGTGCCTGTTCCAAGAAATTTTTGTATTCTGGTCTGTGTCCAGGTTTAATAGTTGACGTGACCAATAATCTTCATATAGATCAAAGTGTCTAACGCTGTATAAAAGTAGATATATACACATATAAAGGACAACACTGTATATACAGCATGTGCTATAGTTATCTCTTAGTCACTTGTACTTATTGTATGAGAAGAATAAAACTTTAGATATCTAACATCTCCATATTAACGAAGAAAAAAAAAATCTCTGTGTTAGTGGGGAGTGTCACTACCCTGAGGAGAAGAGTAACTCCCACTTGTCATTTATATATTTCCAGGAGGTATTACAGAGCATAGACCACAATTGTCATTACAATTGTCAATTATTATTACAATTGTCATTATCATTAAAAAGTATTAAAAGTTCTAATCGGCCCCTTTCCCTAGAATACATATAAAAGTTAAAAATGGATGTGAAACACATACCCATCCCTGGGTCTGAAAAATATTATAAAACTTATAAAAATATTTTTCCCGTACAGTGAACGCCATTTTCACTGTTTTGCCTCTGATAAAAATTTGAATAAAAAGTGATCAAAGCAATAGACATTCCCCAAAATGGTATAACTAAAAAGTACACCTGGCCGGCAAAAAACGACGTCCTATGCATCCCCATATACGAAAATATAAAAAAATTACTGGTGTCAGAATATGGCTACTTTCAGAAAAAAAATTTTTTTTTGTAAGTTTTGTATTTTGGCCTCCATTGTATTTTTGTTAAGGGGTTAAAATGTAAATTAAATTATAGAAATTTGGTATCCCCGGAATCATACCGAAACATAAAATACAGGTGACATGTCATTTTGGCTTCAGCGTGCACGCCATAAAAAACCAAGCCCATAAGAAAGTCGCACAAATGCACTTTTTCTCCAATTCCACCCCATTAGGAATTTTTTTTCCAGCTTCCCAGTACATTGTATGGAATATTAAATGGTACCATAATGAAGAACAATTTGTCCCGCAAACATTAAGCCATCTTATGGCTTTGTGAATGGAAAAATAACAAAGTTATGGGGTTTGGAAAGCGGGGAGTCAAAAATGAAAATTTAAAATCAAAAAATTCCTCTAGGGGAAAAAGGGTTGAAAGGAGTCTGTCACCAGAGCCAAGCCCCACAGATATCCTGCCTCCGTTCCTAGGATATTACTGTTTTTATCAATATGAAAAATTTGCTCTTTGGAGCAAGGAAAACATCCTCGTTGCCCCAAATAGCTTATTTACATAATGACATGATGCTATCTCAACAATGGAGGCCAAAATTCCCAAGGGAAAACACCATATCATTTAGAAGACCCTAACCTATCTACCTGCAGGGCAGGGTTGACACTGGGGTCTGGTGACACTCCCTTTAAGACATTTTTTGTTTTGAAATGGCGATTTTTACTCTTTCGCTCACTTTTGAGTTTGCTCTCCATGTAGTAGAACCACTGCCTTACAGTCGAGTCCCCAAACATCTGAATAAGCTTCCCCTGCAGACATTTGTCCAGATCTTCCAGACTTTCATATGTCAGCAGGCTACATCGGTGTGGATACCATACATTCTTCATAGCGTATCCACTGGGATAGTTCAGCTTCATTCCAGTTTTGCATTTTGCATTTATGGAAATATTGTCTGTAAAAATAAAATCGACAGTAAATAATCCGTGATTGTAATAAATTACTATGAAGATTAGCGCGCGTTCACACATGCAATCTGAGGTTTTTTTTTACGTTTTGTTTTTTTTAAGCTAATAGGTTATATGGGAAGGAGAAAAATAGCAAAGTAATCTGGCTATACTGCTAGACAACTCTGGCTCTCTTAAGAACAAAAAGATAAGGCATGTTGAGATCCAAGATGCTAGAAACTTCTTTTCCCCCAATATCTCCCATAGGGGTAAGTCAACAACTGATTTACATATAAAATATTTGGACGATACCTGAAATCAAGGGATACAACCAACTTTCCTTTTATGTATGTGGCCACTTATAGAATCTTTTTCTTACTCAATTAAAAAAACACAGATTATGTATTTTGTAAATGTGTATACGTTGCTGCAGTTGTATTTACCGTGGTTACAGTGGAAAACTTTAATAGGATGAAAATCTGTTGTAATTTTTAGCTCTGACGCTGGATCTGGAAATCAACATAAAAGAATTATTAGTTTAACGACTTCCATTTTCTTTAATAAAATGTATTACAAAATTTGTTATCTTCAACTGAACTATGAATTTATGGAAAAAAAATATAAAAGTTTGTTACGACTGAGTGCTACTCAGGGCTGGTGCAATACGGAGGAGGCCTGAACAATGTATCATGGTGATTGGAGCGCCTGATGGAGTTTGGAGTGCCCTTGATGGTGAATACAGGATTGAGACTCAGGAGACAGAAAACAAGTGCCAAATAGAAAAACTTCATCCATATGATGGAGGCACAATACTTTAGAACTTCCACTGAGATGGTGCTGGGGTTCAGAGTAGATAGTTTCCTCTCAGTTGGTATCTTCCCTGCAGTGAAAGTCTCCCTCAGGTACAGTGTGCTTTAAGTGTCTCTCCATCCACGAAATGTTTGCAATCCCACTGGGACACTACATTAAAGGAGTTGTCCAGAGAAAAATGGACGAAAAGTTTACTTTCTAAATCAGCTGGGGGCAGTAAAAACCAAAAAACAACTCCTTACGGTGTGCGGCGGCACAACCTCCCGGCTCGTGTCTTCTGGCGGAAATCCTCACCACACGTGACCGCTCAGGCAAATCAGCAGCCACAGCGAAGGGCATGTGATGTCACTACCTGTGACATCCCGGGTCTCTTCCTGAGGCCTGCTTAGTCCACTGATTGGCCTCAGCGGTCATGTGACCGCTGAAGCCAATCAGCGACTTTAGCGGAAGGGATCCGGGACATCACAGCCAGTGAGCAGCAGGAACAGACCGTGCTGGGAGGACTTCGGAACACTGGGGGAGAGGTGAGTATGATTTTTTTTATTTTTTTTTTCACCTCCCCCTGCCTTTTAAAAATATAAAACATGTGCCTGGACAACTTCTTTAAGGCGCATATATAATCTATTACTTATCTTGATACACAACATGGCCTGGTTTAGGGAAATTAAGGTGAGGAATGGGATTTTGACACAATTTAATATCCTATTTTTTTTCTTCACTTTTTTATGATAACTTGCTCACAAAAGGGCAGAAAATAATATTATAAACAACATATTCCCCCATAAAAGACCCAGATATAAGGAAATATATACCTAGTAGGTGACATTAGTTACAATTAGAGCTGTCTTGTAGATAGTTAGGCCTCACTGCTCTCATCACACCATGTCAGGGGGATTTTTTAGTGTAGATCAGATGGCATTATACAAAACACAACACTATTCATACTCTTAGTTTTGGAATAAGTAATGAGTGAAATTTACCTGTAACCCCCCTTCTCTTGATTATTTTATTTCTACTTTTTTTTTTACCAATTTTTAACAAGACTTTCCACTATAATCCACTTTCTTACTTACGAATGAGAAGTTAATCTCACACTTTTAGCACGGGATACAGTAAAATCGTTCAGGACATGGTAATTTTGCTTTTGAGTAAGGGTTGAATTTTTTTTCATTATAATCATTTTTATTTTTCCTTCAATATAGCCATATAATAATAGGGCTTTTGTTTTTGATAGTGTAGCAAGGGAGCCCTTCTCCCTCTATCTAAGGTCTTAGATGTCACAGTCTCTACTCATCACACCAGATAATGGATATGAACACTTGGAGGATTGGACTTATTTCCAAGTGGTGTTCCCCTGTCTTCTGTGGCTGGTGGCACATGTGACCAAAAACAATATTCCTTGGACTTCTATTGTGGATCAAGTTGGCATTCCTCAGCCTTACTGGCTACACAATATATCAAGTTGGATATACTATTTTCTGAAGTAATGCACTTACTTGTCAAATAAGCTCTTCTCATCTTTAGTGAATAATGTCTTCTCCTTTCTCCACCAGCCCTTTACTTCACTGAGATGTTCACAACTAAAATTCTGAGGTTTAATACAATAAAAATATTCTTCATCTCGTACATCATTGTACTCACATAGTTCTTGCTTTTTATCAAGGTCAAATCCACATATGACCTCCTTTTGTACCTCTGGTTTTACAAACTTGCCCATATGGTCTATATAGCCATGCCATCTATTTCTATACGTCCACAAGGCCGATGCCCATTCACTTGGGTGCATTAGAAGAACTTCAATGTTAACTTTACCTTCCCAGAATAATATGAAATGGACATGATAGGAACCATTCTTGAAATCCTCAATCCTTCCCGAAGACCCTGCTTCAAGCTCTGGTGTGGATATCCTTGCTCGTAAAAAGTCTCCTCCGTAGGTTTTCTTCTTCCCCCAATAATCACACATATCCACCTGAACGGTTAGATGGTCTCCAACACAATAGCTGTCCTTTGGATTTTTTAAGTAGACCTTGCTATGTTTTGCACTCGTTGTATGTAATTTATCAGTGACATTTATCCTGGGAATCCTTTGATCTATCTGGATGAAGATTTTATTTGCTATCATTTGGATTTCAGATACTTGTTGGATCGTTCCAGTAGACAATATCGTGGGGACTGCTGGCCTGAAACACTAAAAAGTAAAATATTTTAGATTTAGGTACAGTAGTTCATCCATTCACCACAGTATTTTTTTTGTCCAAAAACATATTTTAATAGAGTCATTTTAAAATAATTTATTTGGTGAAAAATAACTCGAACTTTTACAAAATTAATGTACTGAGTAAAAAAAAGAATCCCTTTTCGACACAGTCATTTTTCATTTTTGCATTTTTGTTTTTTTTAACCCTAATGTCAGGAAATGATCAAGTCAAAATCCTGAACTATAATGATAAACAGCCTTAACTGGTTCCAGCCACAGGGAGAGACTAAATGTGTTCATGACCCAGAATAGTACAGCTATTATGATGTCCTTATTGTGGCCAGGTTATCTTCTCATGCATGTGGTGAACCTGCTGATAACCTGTCCAAATGAGGGCTTATTATCATATCCACATTTTGTAGATGTTTGATGTCCTGATAATAATGGACAAAACACATCAGTGAAAAACCATCAATTTTTTTTAATTCCCCTTTTTATGTCTCTAGGTCCTTGAAAAACACAGCACACCGACGCCATCTTTTTTTTTTTTCACGGACCCATGGATAGAGATGGATGAACCTCTAAAGTTTTCTTTCAGGTATGGTGCTTGGGACCAAAATCATGTTTTGGATCAAACTTATTCCTCACAAACCAGAAGAGCTATTATAACAGGCCTCAGTGGACTACATGGACATGTGACATCACTCATAGAGTATTATGGTTTGTGGTCTTGGGTTTGGGTCCTGCCCAAAGGGTGTATGAAAGAATACAGTACATTGATATGAATATGTGAAAAATGCGGACATGTGAATAAGTCCTTAGGTAATCATGACTGGGTTTCTGACATGTCCCAGGCCATAAAAAGTTCCTACATTCCTGGTCGTATCCATCCACAACCTATCAAGATACAAGACTGTCACCACTAAGATGGTTAGAGAAAATCTGAAAATTTTTAGTTACTTATATTTGCAAAAATGTTTAACTTTTAATTGTCGACAAACTTTATATGGTTAGGTACATGGGAAATCCCTTTAATAAGGGAGACTGTCAGTATGTCAAATTGTCAACAATATCATCAGGTGCTTCACTTCTGGAACATCCAAGTTCACTAGACCAGGAGTCTTCCATTTCCTCCTTTATGGGACTAACAAAAACAATAGATGACGATAAAGTTATGTGGTGGTTAAACTTAAGAAATTATGGAAAGTAAATATCTGTAAATACATACCTTCTTCAGGCTGTTATGAATGGCAATGCTTACAAGAAAAGAAGAACGTAACTGCCAAAAACAGCAAATTCCTAGATGACATTGTGAGGGCCATTAAACCTGAGAATGGAAGAATGGACTGCGATCAGTTTATGGATGAAATAACTCATTTGAATGTAATAAACATGTCAAAAACATAAACTTAACACAATAGGGTTAAATGTTATTTCCTATATTCTAGATCGGGGGTCGGCAACCCCTGGCATGCGTGCCAAGAGTGGCACGCGAGGCTTATTTCACTGGCACGGCAGCGGATTCCTCGCCCAGCAGGTTCGATCGGACCAAACACGGCCGAAACGAAGCTGCTATTATTATACTGTGGGGTCTCTTCAGACCCCTGAGTATAATAAGCGGAGCCCCGGGGAGGTGATGAAACATAAAAAACAATGATACTCACCTTGCTCCCTGCGCTCCGCGGCGGCTGTGCGATCTGCCAGCACAGCTGACAGGGCCTCAGAGGTCACGTCTGCGTCTGACGTCATTACACATAATGACGCGACGTGACCCCTGAGACTCAATCAGCGGTCGCTGACTACAGGCAGAAGCGCCGAAGAGAACACAGAGCGGCTGCGGAGCGTGGAATGGTGAGTACATTGTTTTTTTATGTTTGTCACCTATGAAGAGAACTATGGGACCTATTACCATGTGCAGGGACCAGAATGTGACATAATAACGTGTGCAGGGAACGCTTTGTGACATAATACCATGTGCAGGGACTGCTGTGGGACCTAATACCGTGTGCAGGGACCGCTATGGGACCTAATACCGTGTGCAGGGACCGCTATGGGACCCTAATACCGTGTGCAGGGACCGCTATGGGACCTAATACCGTGTGCAGGGACCGCTATGGGACCTAATACCGTGTGCAGGGACCACTATGGGACCTAATATCGTGTGCAGATGCTGCTATGGGACCTAATACCGTGTGCAGGGGCTGCTATGGGACCTAATACCGTGTGCAGGGACCGCTATGGGACCTAATACCGTGTGCAGGGGCCACTATGTGACATAATACTGTGTGCAGAGGCTGTTATGGGATACAATACCTTGTGCAGGGGCCGCTATGGGACATAATACCATGTGCAGGGGCCGCTATGGGACATTATTCTGTATAACTGTGTGTTTTTTCTGCATTAAGGATGTGTTTTTGCACAGAAAACACAGGCATTTTTTTTTTTGTGCAAAAATGCACCATGTGAACGCAGTTTTACATTGAAGTAAAAGTTCCAGTGGTTTAAGACTATATCTGCATCCAGATACATAGTGTGATATCACCATAAGGATGCCGCCATACGGTGCTCCTGGACACATTTACCACTAATTGGGGGCTGTACATGGACTTTCATTGCTTCCAATCGGAAAGTACAGGAGCGTCCCAGGAAATAGCAGTAAATGCATGTGTCCTAAAGCATCTGGTGGCAGCACTTCCTGTGTTATGGTTTGTGGTATATGACTTTAG
>CAMRHE010001301.1:87500-139048 GCA_947044405.1 Leptodactylus fallax
TGCTGCTTGCTGCTGCTGCTGTGCTGCTGCTAACCTGGTGCACCGAACAATAGCAGCTGCTATGGTTGTGTTGCTGAACAACAAGCACCGCGCGAAGGGCAAGAGCCTGCTGCTGCTACTTTGCTGCTGCTGCTGCTAAAAAAAAAAGCGCAGCAAATAACAGCAAATACTGAGTCTGTGCAACAACTAAACGCAGTCTGTTACTGCAACTAACAACAACTACTAGTACTCTAGCTGGGTGCTTAAAATTACTGGTAGTGCTCTACTGCTAAAACTGCTCTGCTACTGCTCTAACCTACTACAGCACAGCTGCTACAGCTGCTGCTGCTCTACTGCAACAACTACTACTCTTGCTGCTCTCTACTCTACTCTGCTAGCGGCTGAAACTCTACGTTGCTGACTGCAACAACAACAAGCGCCACACACTGCTACTGGTAGTGCCCCTTAACTAATAAAAACTTTACTTACTACATACTCTGCTGCTACCACAGCCTATGCCTGCTACTTTCTGCTACTACTACTGCTACTACAGCTAGCTTGCTTCTGCTGCTACTACAACTGGCTACTGCCTGCTGCCTCTGTGCTCCTTTAAACTGCTTAACTGCTGCTGTGCCTACTACTACCTGCAACTACAACAGCTGCTACTGCTGCTAACAACACCAATATTAAAAACAACAATTGCTTTTTCTGCTTTGCTCTGCTACTGCTTCTCAAAAAAAAAAATAACACACACACACAAAACTCACTCACACACACAACACTACTGCTACTGCTACTGCTACTGCTGCTATGGATAGCGATTCCCCAAATCCGCTCTAGGCTTTCCGACCTGTGACTGGGATTGGTGGGCCCCAGCGGTCAAATGGGGGCACGCCAGCGTAATACGTCATCAGCCCACGTGTCTCCAATCCAGGCCCAGCAGTGACATCTGTGGCGCATTTACCTCAGTTGCAGGCTGAAGAGGTGAGGCAGGAGTGAATATAAGTGCTTGTTATTTTTAATCACTTTCCCTGGGGCCTCTACTTATTATGCTCTGGGGTCTGAGGAGACCCCAGAGTATAATAATAGCACTGGCTCTAGGGGTTCTTGTGGAGCATATTATACTGTGTGGGGGCCATTGTGGAACATATTATACTGTGTGGGGGCCATTGTGGAGCATATTATGCTGTGTGTGGGCCATTGTGGAGCATATTATACTGTTTGGGGGTTACTGTGGAGCATATTATACTGTATGGGGGCCACTGTGAAGCATATTATACTGTGTTGGGGCCACCATAGAGAACACATCTCTTAGACTTAGGACCCTGCAGATCAGCTTTTTTCCCACAGCTCTCAGTATTGTTTACATGCAGGATGTTACGCTGCTCCTCATCGTATTCTTGATAACCACAGTTGTGGGTACCTAAAGCTATTTATCCCTTTATGAGATACCACTGCAGCACCTGTAACTATCACTATCAGAATTCGCTGTAGGGAGGGGATAGGGGGTCCCACAAGACTTTAGTTACATCACTGCCACTAAGTCGTCTTTTTTTCCAATCTGCACAACTCCAAGTTTGATAACCTGTCTTTATAGACAAAAATAATATTAATAAATATGTTATTATTATTAATAATTTATTTACTTACTGTTTATGTACTTCAAAATGGAAGGTCATACTAAAAAATGGAAGTATGACCTGTACACCGCTCCCACATACATCCCACATTTATTTAACATATATAGGTCATCAGCATTTTGACCTCATTCCCAATAACCTTCTCTGGAGGATGAAAATCATTGGTATCAAATGCATTGGTCATATCCCAGCCATTAACAAAGCCAACATTGAGGTCCTTGAAGATAATTTCCATGTAATCTAATGTCAGATGCATGGAAATCGCTGAATATTTCATAATTCTTATCCATGGCGCTGGTATTCTCAGTCTTAACAATAACTTTAGTCTCTGGACTTCTGAGGAACAGACGCTCTATGGCGCGGCGTATAGTATAGAGTCTCCTGATAGTAATAGACAGGGAAGGGTCTGAAATGTATTCCGATGTTCAGCATGATGACTGTTTTGTTATTAGCTATTATTGAGTCGATTTTGTGGGCGACGGTACGTTCATCTTTCCTTGGTGTATATGAGAAGCTGAAAGGTAAGGTTGCCCCGACCAAAAATTTTCATATTGTTGACTATGTTCAGACGTAACCTGTAATCTTGATCTATGTCGAAGCTTCTGAGTGCTGTATAAAAACAGATACATAGATGTTACTTTACTTCACATATACTACACACTGTATACACAACATGTACTATAGTTATCTCTTAGTTACTTGTACTTACTGTATATGCTGAAAAAAACTTACAAAAATCACACGTCCATATTAAAGAGGAAGACAGAGGATTCCTCTATATCGTGGGGTAACTCCCCAGTTGTCTTTCATAGTCATTTGCAGGAGGTATTACAGGCAGGGACCACAATTGTCATTGCATTGAAATAGGAGAATTTACTAGACAAGTCATTTGGGGGAGCTGAAAAATCCCTTTTAAAATGGATACAATTGTATTGTTTTATGTGCAATATTGTACAAATTTTGACGGGTTCCTCTAACCCATCCCTACTGCGTGTTCTTTAGATCGGCAGTTATGGGTGCTGCAGCGGAATCAATTTTTAAAAGGTGGAGTACGCATTTAAAGGGGTATTCCAGTTGCTTGTTCTTTATGACCTATTCTTAAGATTCATTATTGATCAGTGGGGATCCCACACCTGGGATGATCAGCTGTTTGACGGGACCTGTGGTGCTGCCAGTACGGTGACCCCTTCACTATTTACATTACACTCTGTTTTATAGTAATCATGCAATGTAATTACATCCTTTATTCTATAGGACGAAGCTGTAATTACATTGCACGGCCTATAAAACAGATCGTGTAATGCAAATGCTTCAGGGCTGTGGCACTCACACACTTGTGGTCCCTTCAAACAATTGATCAGTAAGCCAATGACGTTAGATACCCACTTATCTCTTATTAATTACCTATCCCAAGGAAAGATAATCATTAGCAGTTGAATTGAATAACCCTTTAGGGTTATCCAGTGAAGAGTCCCCACTCTCTGTCAGAAGATGAAAGCCTGCCCAACCACTATAATTCAGCTGGAGTAATCTGCAGGTAGTAGCCCTTTAGTCAATGTATGGGGGCAATATATGGGGGCCTGTGGTGGTGTAGTTCGTATGGTGGCCAGTAAGGGGGAAATTACTGCATGGAGCCAATAAAGGGGCAGTAAAGGGGGCATAAAAGCATTTGGGCGCCAGTAAAGGAGGCTTATATTATGTGGGGGCTAGGAAATGGGACTTTTTATACAGCGTGGGGGCCAGGAAGGGGTCTTTATACTGACTGGGGCTAGTGTAGGAAGCATAATACTATGTGGATTCAGGAAAAGGGCTTTATATCATGTGTGGGGCCAAAAGAGCATTATACCATGTGGGATCGGAAAGGGGGATTTATACCGTGTGGAGCCGGAAAGAGAGTTTTATACCAGTGGGGAGCCAAAAGGGGCTTTATACTATGGGACCCAGTAAAGAGCTGATCAGTAGGTGAAGCTCTGCTTCTACTTCAGCTCCGGGGAGCTGGAGGGGCTGGAAAATAAAGAGTAATCTAATGCAGAAGTCCGTCTCAATTTCTATTCGTTTTCTGCCATCTGAGATGCCTTCACTCTTCCCTGACCGTCTGAAATCCACAACCCCCAGCAGCACCAAATCCTCAGGACCTGCTGAAAGTTGTAGTTTTATTCTTTCCAAACAATGCATTATGCTGCAGTGCCTTCTCTAATGGCTGAGGCAACAATCTCACCCATTTAACACATCAGATGCCGCAGTCAATACAGACCTACGAAACCTCTGAGTCAGGGCCGGTTTTTAGACAAAGATGGGCCCTGGGCAAAATTAAAAGTGGGGCCCCATATGTTGAAATTTGTGCCTACTACATAGTCACACACTGTTAATTTGATGTGCTGCACTGCCTATCATTGGTACTTACAGGCTTGTTCCCTAGAGTCTTTAAGACTGGGGCTCACGTTGAGAAAATGCAGCGACTTGGCCTCAGCGGCAAAACGCTGCTTTACAGTGCCTGCAAAGTGGCTGGGATTCTAGCTATCCCATCCACACTCACAGAAAAAATCCACAGTGAAAAAACCTTAGTCCGCTATACCAGGACTAAATATTATCACGTCAGCCACTGACCGATATACCAGGACTAAATACTGTCACATCAGCCGCTGACCGATATACCAATACTAAATACTGTCATGTCACCCGCTGACTACTATACTAGGACTAAATACTGTCCGTCAGCCCCTTACTGCTATATCAGGACTAAATACTGTCACATCAGCCGCTGACCGATATACCAGGACTAAAAACTGTCACGTAAGCCACTGACCGCTATACCAGGACTAAATACTGTCACATCAGCCACTTACCGCTATACCAGGACCTAAATACTGTCCCGTCACCCCGCTGACTGCTATACCAGGACTAAATACTGTCCACGTTAGCCACTTGCCGCTATACCAGGACTAAATACTGTCCGTCACCCGCTGACTGCTATACCAGGACTAAATACTGTCACGTCACCCGCTGACTGCTATACCAGGACTAAATACTATTCCTTCAGCCACTTACTAAAAAAAAAAGCTATACCAGGACTAAATACTGTCATGTCACCCGCTGACTGCTATACCAGGACTAAATACTGTCACGTCAGCCACACAACCACTATACCAGGACTAAATACTGTCTACTTCACTCCACTGACCGCTATACCAGGACTAAAAACTGTCATATCACCCACTGACTGCTATATCAGGACTAAATACTGTCACGTCAGCCCACTGACCACTATACCAAGACTAAATACTGTCACGTCACCTGCTGACCGCTATACCAGGACTAAATACTGTCACTTAAAAAAATACTGACTGCTATACCAGGACTAAATACTGTCACGTCACCCGACCGCTATACCCGGACTAAATACTGTCACGTCACCCACTGACCGCTATACCAGGACTAAATACTGTCACATCAGCCACTGACCCCTATACCAGGACTAAAAGCTGTCACATCACCCACTGACCGCTATATCAGGACTAAATACTGTCACGTCATCCACTGACCGCTTATACCAAGACTAAATACTGTCACATCAGCTGCTGACCGCTATACCAGGACTAAATACTGTCACGTCATCCACTGACCGCTATACCAGGACTAAATACTGTCACATCACCAACTGACAACCTATACCAGGACTAAATACTGTCACATCAGCTGCTGACCCCTATACCAGGACTAAATACTGTCACGTCACCCCCCAAAAAAAAAAAAAAAAACGACCGCTATACCAGGACTAAATACTGTCACGTCACCCGCTGACCGCTATACCAGGACTAAATACTGTCACGTCCCTGACCGCTATACCAGGACTAAATACTGTCACGTCAGCCACTGACCGCTATACCAGGACTAAATACTGTCCCGTCACCCGCTGACCGCTATGGGACTAAATACATCACGGCACCCACTGACCGCTATACCAGGACTAAATACTGTCACGTGAACCACTGACCGCTATACCAGGACCTAAATACTGTCACTCAGCCGCTGACCGCTATACCAGGACTAAATACTGTCACGTCAGCCACTTACCACCAGATTCCGCTCTGACCTCATAGTATAATCCACAAATAGCGGCTTTTACTGTATAATGTTTCCCCACTTAGCTGCTAAACACTTCACTATTATCCAGAGTTTCTTCCATTCCCCATATTAGAACCACAACTAGCCCCCTTTTATTTGCAGCTGCCCCTCATAATGCCAGCCAGCAATTAACCTCTTCCTGCCCTGCACTGCAATAGTATGCTGCAGTAAGCAGCTTGTTCTGAGAGCCATGTACTACTCACTTGTGAGTGGCGGCACCTTACAATGACATACGCTGCACCTCTGCGGGTTCCGCTGGCTCGACAATGGCCCTGAATACCAGGAGACTGATGCAGGCGAAGTGCATTATATAGGATGTGATGATGGGTGCTGCAGGATCACATGACCCTTTGTTAGTGGCCATTTTCAGGCTCCCAAGGGTTGGCGTTTCACAATGAGATTCAACAAGACTTGTATAGAAAATATATTAGTAAACTGCCGACATGCTCATACCCTAGTCTTCTGTATAGATTGCAGATACTTCCACATAGGATAAGTGTCTGCTGCTGATATCCCATTGCAGGAAACCAGCAGAGGATTTTCCTGCAATGGGATATCATAACAAACAAATACTCAGAATGACCTGCAGCATAAGCGGACATGAGGCTGCTGGTGGACATTCTGCGCCTCAGATCAGATTATGCTGCAGGATTTATTGAGATCTCATCCACTTTGCTGCTACTATAGCAATGCGGCAAATCAGCGTCCCTAAATCTGCAGTGTCTAATCCTCTGCATGTCGTCCCCTGCAGACTTACTCTAGAAGGGGCTCTTCTATAACCATAGCTTGTCATCTGTCCACAGAATTGGTGGCGTGTCCTGATCAGTGGGGGTCCTAGGACTGAGATCCGCACACACAGGTCTCATATTTTCCTGTCTCAATGGATGTGTATCCATTCAAAGTCTATGGGGACAGATGACAACTGCTGACCTCGGACCTCCGCTACCTCCATCAGTTCCATACACTTTGTACCAAACGGTAGTGCACTCTCCTCACTATACATTTTGATTATCAAAAAACCCCTTTAGGGCTGAGGCCCCATGTTGTGGAAATGCAGCTTTTTGTTGCAGATTTTGCTGCAATTTTTTTTAACCAAAGCCAAGAATGGCTAGGAAGGAATGGGAAATATACAGTATAGGAAACTCTTCTACTTCTCCCTTCTTCTCAATCCACTCCTGACATTGGCTCAAAAAAACCCGCAAAATCTGCAACAAAAAAAAATGCTTCCGTAGCGTGGGACTCAGCCATTATAACGGCCCCTGTAGAAATGTGTGAGCCTATGTGAATAAAATGTAATCATTTAATCTCATCCACAGCAGGTTCATTTTAGCTGCAGAATCCGACATTAGCACATACAGTGGGTAAAAAAGTATTTAGTCAGCCAACTATTGTGCAAGTACTCCCACTTAAAAAGATGAGGCCGGCCTGTAAATTGACATCATAGGTAGATCCTCAACTATGAGAGACAAAATGAGAAAACAAATCCAGAAAATTACATTGTCTCATTTTTTAAGAATTTATTTGCAAATTATGGTGGAAAATAAGTATTTGGTCACCTACAAACAAGCAAAATTTCTGGCTCTCACAGACCTGTAACTTCTTTAAGAGGCTCCTCTGTCCCTCCACTCATTACCTGTAGTTTGACATTGTTATCAGTATAAAGGCTGTTTCTCTGCAAGGGACCAGGACGACTAATCCGTGTACATGAAAGAATGATGGGGCCATGTATCTTGAGATTTTGAGTGCAAACCTCCTTCCATCAGCAAGGGCATTGAAGATGAAACGTGGCTGGGTCTTTCAACATGACAATGATCCCAAGCACACTGCCAGGGCAACGAAGGAGTGGCTCGTAGAAGCATTTCAAGGTCCTGGAGTGGCCTAGCAAGTCTCCAGATCTCAACCCCATGAAAACCTTTGGAGGGAGTTGAAAATCCGTGTTGTCCATCGACAGCCCCAAAACATCTCTGCTCTAGAGGAGATCTGCATGGAGGAATGGGCCAACATACCAGCAACAGTGTGTGCCAACCTTGTGAAGACTTACAGAAAACGTTTGACCTCTGTCATTGCCAACAAAGGATATATAACAAAGTATTGAGATGAACTTTTGTAATTGACCAAATACTTATTTTCCACCATAAATTGCAAATAAATTCTTAAAAAATCAGACAATGTGATTTTCTGGATTTGTTTTCTCATTTTGTCTCTCATAGTTGGTCTACCCTGTGATGACAATTACAGGCCGGCCTCATCTTTTTATGTGGGAGAACTTGCACAATTTTTGGCTGACTACATACTTTTTTTCCCCACTGTATATTTAGAGAGGGGAAGAAAGTGCTGAGTAAAATGCATCAAAGCTCAATGAAAAACACTAAAAAAAAAAAAAATGTGTTTTCGCCGCTTTTTTTCTCCAGTATTTTTTAGCTGCATTTAGCTGTGTTGGGCCTAATCCTTAAAGGGTTGTTGTCCAGGAATTTCAGGTTTCTGCAGGGAGGCCAGGGGAAGGTGAAAAGAAAACCCACACTCACCCCGTCCCTGGTCCTCCCACTCCTGTCCAGTCAGCGGTACCCCAGGGCTTGTTCCAGCGGCAGTCCTCGCTCCACGCAACCACTGAGGCCAATCAGTGACTACAGCAGCCTTTGGAAAGGAACCGGGATGTCACTCACATACGTCACCTGGGATGTCTTTCACATACGTCACCTTGTGTCCCGTGTACTTTCCTTAGGCAGCTGATTGGCCTCAGCAGTCATGTGCGGTGATGACTTCTGCCCAGAACAAGCTCCTGGGTGCCTCAGGACTGGACAGCCAAGAAAACACCGGAGCACTGGGGACAGGTGAGTATGGGTTTTCTTTTCTTATTTTCACCTTCCCCGGCCTCCTTGCAGAAAACTGTAATTCTTGGACAACTCCTTTAACATCTCAATATACTGAGCATCACACTATAAAATACAATTCTAGTATGTATAATGGTACACATGTACAGAAGAAAACACAATAGATAGATAGATAGATAGATAGACAGATGCTGTATTTACTTACACATATACCATATATTCACACACATACATTCATATACAATATATACACACACATGCCTGTCTGCAAACAACATTCAGTACTCCACACAGTATATAAAACACATACTGTAAATATACACACATATACTGTATATATATATATATATATATATATATATATATATATTAAATATACATATTTTACCCATAAAATAAACTTACATTTGGCTGAATTGCTGGGTGCAATGGAAATGGAGGAAACTCATGTGCAGCTCTGTCTGGCAGTAGTGAAAGCTCTTACATTGCAGCAGATTTCCTCCTTCACACTATGATCTGCTGGATGAGTCACTGCTAGTAAGGAGGAGGGGGAGGGGGAGAGTGAAGTCAGGGCTGCACAGGATGCTGCTAAATGCCGGCTATATTTACAAGCAGCGACCATCACACCCTGCATCTGCTAATGTTGTCATTCCCTCCCGATCATTGCCCCAAATAGTAGGGAAAGTATGGGGCCCCTATGGGTGTGGGGGCCCTGGGCAGTTGACCAGTCTGCCCCCCCCCCCCAACGCTGACCCCTGCTCTCAGTAAATATCAGGGCTGATTTATGAAGAACAATGTTTTCCACCGGCCAGAGTTTGCATCTACTTTATAATGAAGTTCACCGCTCCTCATAAAGTTAAGCGCATCCAACCGGGTCCATGTGCCTAAACAGGTCTCCACACCAGCTTCTTGCTGGCGTGGGAATTCTATCATCATTTATGCCAGAAAACTGGTGTAAATGATGATAAATCTGACAGAGCCAGGAAAGTGGTGTGGCATTTTTTATGGTTTGTATGCCAGTAGCAGAGTAGCAGTAGGTTGGGCCCCTAGTATTAATTCTACTGATGGGCCTTACACATCCCAGTCCAACACTGGATTAGGTGACACTAATCTATCTGTGGGGCTGGGTTGCATGCTGGTTTCTATCGGCAGACTCCCATTTAGGACATTTTGAAATTCTAGATGGTGGTTTTTACTCTTTTGTTGCAACCAGAACTCACTTTTGATTTTGTTCTCCATAGTACAACCACTGCCTTATAGTCGAGTCTCCAAACATGTGAATAAACCTCTCCTTCAGACATTTGTCCAGGTCTTGTAGACTTTCATATGTCAGCAGGCTACATCCGTGTGGATACCATACATTCTTCTTAGCGTATCCACTGGGATAGCTCAGCTTCATTCAGTTTTGCATTTTACATTCATGGGAGTATTGTCTGTAAAAATAAAATCACCAGTAAATAATCCATAATTGTAATAAATACTTACAGATTAGCGCCCGTTCACACATGCACTTTAAGGATTTTTCTCTCTGCCAATTTTAAGCGGCAGAGTCCAACACAGTTGTGAATCCAGCTTAAGTGGCTTAGTTGGGACTGCTAAGCCTGTATGTGTTCTCAATAGGAAGAGGGGAATAAGTTGCTGACACCTCCGGATTCCCCTTGAGAACAAAAAGATGGGGCCTGTTGGGGAAGTTAGCACACCAGTTTGTATAAAAAATAGTTGGATGGGGCTTGAAATCCGTAGGTTCACTTTTATGTATATGGCCACTTTTAGAAACTTTTTGCATGTATTTTGATAAAGAATATTAACTATGTACACTTTCTTGGAGTTGTACTTACCGTGGCTGCAGCGTAATACATTAATATGCTGAAAATCTGTCGGAATTTTAGCTCTGACGTTGGATCTGGAAAACAACATAAAAGGAATTATTATTTTAGATGGAAATTGAAGAAAGGGTTCTTATAACCCACTTCCATTTTCTTTAATAAAGTATGTTACAAAGTTTATCTTCACCTGCACTATGGATTTATGAAAAAATATTAGTTATGCTTCAAACTATCTTAGTCTACCAGTTTTTGGGGATTTATTATAGATGAGTGACTCTTTAAAGATTCGCTTTCTTTTGGGTTTGGATGGTTCAGGCCAAAGATTCGTTTTTGGTTGAATACGTTTGTCACAAATTGGAAGTGAGACTATAATACTCTTCTGACATCCTGGGTGACATCACGTGCCTCAGGGTCACTGCTGAGCTCTGTGATTGGGCCTCAAAATGAGTAAGGATTACTCCCATCTCCTGTCTAAAGAAAAACACAATGGTTTGACTTCTAGTTGGCGGCCCAGCCTAAACAGGGACTCTAGTCTGCTCTACTAGTGACTCAAGCACGAAGCCTCCTCACACTCCTACCTCCACCTAACATAGGGAGAAAAAGACTCACTGTCTCCTCCCTTTCCATAACTAGAGGTTCCTAAGATATGGGCCGTAACATCAGATCAACTCTCGGCTCAGTAATTTGTCTCCTTAACGCTACATTGCATAGGAATGACAATGATAGCACAGATATGGCAATACACATGACATGGTTAAGGCAAATTATGGTGAGGAATGGGATTTTGACACAATTTTTTAAAATCTTTTTTATTATAACTTGCTCTGAAAAGGGCAGAAAATAATATAATTTTTTTTAAACAACATATTTCCTAATAACAGACCCAGTCACAAGGAAATATATACCTAGTATGTGACATTTGCTTTCGAATAAATGTTGAATTTTTTCACTTTTATCCTCGCTAAAATCTTTTTTTATTTTTCTCATTATAACCACATAATATTAAGGCTTGTGTTTTGCAGAATGAGTTGTATTTTTTAAGCTCACATATATTGGGGTACATATACTGTAATGAAAAACATAATTTATTAATTTATTGGGAGGGGGATTATAAAAAAATAAATTTCATAGTATTGGGGGTTTATTTTTTTGGTGGGGTTAGTTTCTAAAATGTTCTCCATGCCATGACAATCCATTAGCAGCTCATGATTGAGATGTAAGATAACAAATGGAGCCCATCTAACCTCTTAGATGTGACTACTGCCATGTCTCTACTCATCACACCAGCCTAATGGATAAGAAGACTGGGATCAGAGTTATCTCCAATGGGCAATCCTCTATCTTCTATGGCTGGTGGTACATTATGTGCTCATTTAGTCTTCATGTGTTATTTTGTGAGGTGTCCACTTGGCTAGCTATATTTGATTCGGGGCAAGGAGATTGTGGACAGCTACCTATCATGATAAGTATATTATGTATATAATCTGTTTTTCAATAAACATATATTTTTTTTTAATTTTTTGAACCCCTGCTTCATATGTATAACCTCTGTTATGGTTTATGTATGTTGTATATTGGGTGCGTGGCCCAGTTCGTTGACATTTCAACAGTACTAGCTTTCTGTATGGGGGTTCTTACTTCATCTGGGGTTTTTAGGCGATAAAGTCAGGAGTTCCAGGCTGGTTATGATCCTGAGTCACATGATCAGAACCAGCACTTGGCTACCGAGTCACCCCTAAACGCTCATGTTCAAAGGTAGCTGACTCTGCTATGGGGGCCAACTTATTATTATAATGATCTAGTCTGCCAATCCACATAGTACAGGTGACTACCAGTGAACACTGGAGAGGATAAGGCCCGAGTGCTGGTTCCGACCACATGACCCAGTTTATAAGGGTAATTTTGAATTTACTGAAACATTTTCTCAAAATTTGGCCATAGCTATACAATCCTAAACCCTGAGGGTCATCTTAATAAAAATTGCACAAGAGATGGTTCAATATAAATGTAATAGTATCCTATGTGACCCAAAACAATATTCATTGGACTTCTATGGTGGATCAAGGTGGCATGTCTCACCCTTATCTCTTACTTGTCAAATAAGCTCCTCTCAACTGTAGTGAATATTGTCTTCTGATATCTCCAAGAGCTCTTTACTTCACTGAGATGGTCACAACTAAAATTCTCAGGGTTTAATACAATAAAAATATTCTTCATCTTGATCATCATTATACTCACATAGTTCTTGTTTTTTATCTAAATCAAATCCACATATGACCTCTTTTTGTAGCTCTGGCTTTACAAACTTGCCCATATGGTCTATATAGCCATCCATTATTTCTGTACGTCCACAAGACCGATGCCCATTCACTTGGGTGCATCAGAAGAACTTCAATGTTAACTTTACCTTCCCAGAATAATTTGAAATGGACATGATAGGAACCATTCTTGAAATCCTCAATCCTTCCCGAAGACCCTGCTTCAAGCTCTGGTGTGGATATCCTTGCTCTTAAGTAGTCGCCTCCGTAAGTTTTCTTCCCTCCCCCAATAATCGTACATGTCCACCTGAACAATTGGATGGTCTCCAACACAATAGCTGTCCTTTGGATTCTTTAAGTAGACCCTGCTATTTTTTGCACAAGTTGTATACGTTTTATCAGTGAAATTTATCTTGGGAATCCTTTGATCAATCTCATTGATGATTTTATCTGCTATCATTTGGATTTCGGATACTTGTTGGATCGTTTCCGTTGACAATATCGTGGGAACTGCTGGCCTGAAATGCTAAAAGTAAAACATTTTAGATTTAGGTACAGTAGTTCATGCGTTCACATTTATATTTTGTCCAAAAACATATTTTAATAGAGTCATTGTAAAGTAATTTATTTGGTCACCTTCCCAAAGGCAAACATTTTTAATTTTTCTGTTCACAGAGTTACGTGGAGATTTATTTTTTTGTGGGACAAATTGTACTTCATAATGGTTCCCTTTAATATTCCGTATCATATACTCGAAAGCTGGAAAAAAAATTCAGAGTGGGGTGGAATTAGAAAAAAACCCTCCAATTGCACTATTTTCCTATGGGTTTGGTTTTTATAGTGCTCACTGGCAGTAAACATTACCTATATTGTGCGGATCGGTACAAATAGGGTGGAACAAAATTTATATTTTAAATTATAAAATTATTATAATTTATAACTTTTTTTAAAAAAATTTTCAATAAATTTACAAAATTGCTAAACTTTAAAAAATAGTAGTTTTTATTTATACCATTATGGGGATGATGTTTCAATCACTTTTTTTTACAAATTTTTGGAAGGTAAGTGAAACAAAAAAACCTGTGATTGCGCCATTTTGATTTTTTTCCCTCTTACATCGTTCACCTTATGGGATTATCTTTATATTTTTATATCTTGGCCATTTTTGGATATGGGGATATCTAATATTTTTCTGTTTGTTTATTTATTTTTATATATGATCTGGGGAAAGAAACAGTGATTCAGGCAGAATGATTTTTTTTTTTATGGCATTCACCCCATAAAATAAACACTTGGAAGTTTTTTGTTTATTTTTATATGAAACATAGCGAAAGGGGTTTTGAATTTTTAACATTTTTTATATGTTAAAAAATTTTAATTTAAAGAGGCCATGCCACAAAAAGTATTTATGCTCTATCCATGTGATAGAGGATAAATAGGAAATTTAGATGATGAGCCCTACTTGGGACAATGTTGAAAATATCTGTAAAGCGGTGTGAAATATGATAGTGCCATATAATTGAGCATATAAATACTTTACCATGGGGGGTCTGACTGCTGATCCCAAGAAAAATGAAATATCACATGGTCATAAGTATTTAGACCCTTTGCTCAGGATTGAGTAGAAGCCCCTTCCTTTTGAGCTAGTACAGCCATGAGCCTTCTTGGGAATGATGCAACAAGTTTTTCACATCTGGATTTGGGAATCCTCTGCCATTCTTCCTTGCAGATCCTCTCCAGTTCAGTCACGTTGGATGGTGAACGTTGGTGGAGCCATTTTAAGGTCTCTCCAGAGATGCTCAGTTGGGTTGAGGTCAGGGCTCTGGATGGGCCAGTCAAGAATGGTCACAGAGTTGTTCCAAAGCCACTCCTTTGTTATTTTAGCTGTGTGCTTAGGGTCATTGTCTTGTTGGAAGGTGAACCTTCAGCCCAGTCTGAGGTCCAGAGCACTCTGGAAGAGGTTTTCTTCCAGGATATCTCTGTACTTGGCCGCATTCATCTTTCCTTCAATTGCAACCAGTCGTGCTGTCCCTGCAGCTGAAAAACACCCCCATAGCATGATGCTGCCACCACCATATTTCACTGTTGGGATTGTATTGGGCAGGTGATGAGCAGTGCCTGGTTTTCTCCCCACATACCGCTTAACTAACGCCAAAAAGTTCAATCTTCATCTCATCAGACCAGAGAATCTTATTTCTCATAGTATGGGAATCCTTCATGTGTTTCTTGGCAAACTCTTTGCGGGCTTTCATATGTCTTGCACTGAGGAGAGGCTTCCTTCGGGCCACTCTGCCATAAAGCCCCGACTGGCGGAGGGCTGCAGTGATAGTTGACTTTGTGGAACTTTCTCCCATCTCCCTACTGCATCTCTGGAGCTCAGCCACAGTGATATTTAGGTTCTTCTTTACCTCTCTCACTAAGGCTCTTCTCCCACGATTGCTCAGTTTGGCTGGACGGCCAGGTCTAGGAAGAGTTCTGGTCGTCCCAAACTTGTTCCATTTAGGATTATGGAGACCACTGTGCTCTTAGGAACCTTGAGTGCTGCAGAAATTCTTTTGTAACCTTGGCCAGATCTCGCGCCTTGCCACAATTCTGTCTCTGAGCTCCTTGGGCAGTTCCTTTGACCTCATGATTCTCATTTGCTCTGACATGCACTGTGAGCTGTGAGGTCTTATATAGACAGGTGTGCGCCTTTCCTAATCAAGTCCAATCAGTTTAATTAAACACAGCTGGACTCCAATGAAGGAGTAGAACCATCTCAAGGAGGATCAGAAGGAAAATTGACAGCATGTGAGTTAAATATGAGTGTCAAAGCAAAGGGTCTGAATACTTATGACCATGATATTTCAGTTTTTTTTTTTTAATAAATTTGCAAAAATATCTACATTTCTGTTTTTTTTTTCTGTCAAGATGGGGGCTGAGTGTACATTAATGAGAAATAAAATGAACTTTTTTGCTTTTAGCAAATGGCTGCAATGAAACAAAGAGTGAAAAATTTAAAGGGGTCTGAATACTTTCCCGTACCCACTGTACCTTCGGGGTAAAAAAGGATGTATGAATGAATACATTGATATGAATCTGGAAAAAATGTGGACATGTGAATAAGCCCTTAGGTATTCATGGCTGGGTTTCCGGCATGTCCCAGACCATAGAAAGTTTTGCATTCTTGATCCTAACCATCCACATCCGACCAAGACTAAAAGATACCTGAGATTGGAGTAACTCTGCAAAATTTTTAATCATTTATGTTTGCCAAAATGTTTAACATTTAATTGTCTGCAAACTGATAAAGGGTTGTGTTCATGGGAAACCGCTTTATAAGGCAGGTACTTCACTTCCCAAGTTCACTAGACCTGGAGCATGGACTCCCCATTTCTTCCTATATGGGACTAACAAAAACAGCTGAGCACAGTGTTGGGGCTCCTCTATATCCTGTGGATAGATGACTATAAATCTATGTAGTGGGCAAACTCTTAAGATATTGCGGAGAAAGGAATTATCTGTAAATACATACCTTCTTCAAGTTTTTATGAATGGCAAAGCTTACAAGAAAGAAGAATGTAACTACCAAAACCAGAAAATTCTTGGATGACATTGTGAGGGACGTTAGACCTGAGAATGAAAAGAATGGACTGAAGTCAGTTTCTGGATGAAATAACTTACTTGGATGATATAAACATGTTAAAATATATTAACTTAATGAAATAGGGTAAAATGTTATTTCCTATAATCTAGATGGAAATGAAATAAAGTAAAAAAAAAAAAATCAGCAAAAACATTCATCCCAAGTTTTAGGCCGGGGTCCCACATTGCGAACCCCCATGGCAAAAAACGATGCATTTTGCATTACCTAACACTGCGCTTTGCATTCTGGCTAATCCCTTCCACACATTGCAGAAAAAACTCCACAGCGGAAATACGGCGATCTCAAAAACGCTCGCTGGCATTTTCTGTATAGGTATATTAAAAGTGAAAAACATTGCAGAAAAAAAAAAACGCAATGAGGTTCCATCGCGGTCTTTCCTGCGATGTTTTTGGCGGCGATTCGCTGCATGGGGCCTTAGCCTAAAGGGGTTTTCTGGGTCATATTAATTGATGACCTATGCTTGATAACCTACCCATAAACTGAAGATCAAGTGGTCCAACACCTGCAACCAGCTGTTTGAATTAGTAGCGGTACTTCCTGAGGAGGTAACGGCACTCGGTGACCAATGAATGTGACATCAGTAGGCCTGTTCACAGCTCAGTCCTATTCAAGTGAATGGGGCTGAGCCGATGTAATAAGCCCAGCCACTATACAATGTACACCATTGTGCTTGGTTTTATGTGTAAAGTTCAAGAACCATTTTTGTTTTTGGCCTGAACATGACCTTAAAACACTG
Source organism: Leptodactylus fallax (assembly GCA_947044405.1). NCBI lineage: Eukaryota > Metazoa > Chordata > Amphibia > Anura > Leptodactylidae > Leptodactylus > Leptodactylus fallax. Next base: position 104,542 of record CAMRHE010001301.1, read on the forward strand.
GCCACACCACATCAATGACCAGTGAACCTCAATTATTATTGGGGGGCACTCAAGGCAAGCACAAAGGGGATACTCGGGGAAGACACTGAAGCAGGCACCATTGGTGAATACTGGATCAGGAATCTTAGACAGACAATGACGGGTGACTCTAGGAAGACACCTAGGATGCAGAAACTTAAAGGAGACACCTTGGGCAGAGGCACACAAACTAAGTGTGCCATCTGAGGCGGGTCCCGATTTTGCACGGAATGCACTCAGATGACACTTGGAGTGACATCAGAGTGCATTATGTGATGTAATTACTTCTATGGGGTATCTGTTCTGCTCTGATGACATGGAGTAGAATAGGACCTACTCTATGTTGATCGGAATGGTATGGGCCATTGGATGCCCCCTCAGGGGGGCATCAAGTGGCACACTAGTTCATGTTCATAGAGCCTAGGCCACCATTATTTATTTATTATGCTTACTTGTATAGCACCATCATATTCGCGCGCTTTACAGGCATTGTCAGTCACTGTCCCATATAGGGCTCACAATCTATATTCCCTATCAGTATGTCTTTGGAGTGTGGGGGTAAACTCACGCAAACACGGGGAGAATATACAAACTCCTTGCAGATGTTGTCCATGGCAGGATTTGAACCCAGGACTCCCAGCGCTGCAGTTATAACCACTGGGCCACCGTGCCGCCCTAAATACTGATGAATCTGGACCTGAAAATCTGGTCTGTACATCAGTCAGATTTCCTTAGCCTGAACTTAGTCAATGACCCGGACTCACTGGATGATAGTGATTGACAATGCTTTTAGTCCCTGCATGGCTTCTCTGTCCTATAATGTATATAGCTAAAGACAGTGGAGCCGTGGTGAGCGCCAGGGACTCCCAGCAGCCATAGGTCACTATGATAGAAGGAATCCCAGTCTCCTGTCTGGATTTAGGCTGGAAATCCCAGATACTGACCAGATTTTATGGCGCTGGGTTTCCTATGTGCTTGAGGCCAAAATTGGCTCACTAGGACAGAGCTGAAGAAGGTTCTTAAGGCAAAGATTATAAAGGGACATCTGGAGCACTGGCACCAAACTGCCAGAGACCCTAGGGGTGCATGCCAAGTATAAACATAAAAATTGAGGAAATGTCAAATTCGAAGCTTTGGATCTACAGACAGGAGAAGGAAAATTGTCCATTGGTGTAAAAGGGGCCATATTTGTGCCTAAATTATGGCCAGCAGGAACTAGATTTGCCAGAATTACTAAAAGGCTACCTGATCTCAAATCTACACCAGTCCTGAACTGATGTAGATTTGTGGTATAACATCACACCAGATTTCTGGTAAAAAAAAGATTAACTAATCCCACCACCACAAAAGGGCGAGGTTGATCATTTTAGCTTTTCTAAAATAAAAAAATTAAAAAGTTGCTTAAATTTTTTGCTAAAGAACTTTTTTTCTCCCCCATATAAAAAAAAAAAAAAAAAAATTCCCGTTTTTTAAATAGGTGGCCTGTTATAATAAATTGAAGGATAACTAATCCACAATCCACTAAAGAAGGCAAGCGTTATTGTTTTTTTGCCAATTTCACTAAATATAAAAAAAACTAAAAAAATGTTTTGCTTTTCTTTCCATTTTACTGCTAAAACGCGAACCTCTTAACTTTTTCTCCCATCAATCAAAAAACAAACAAAAAAAATCTCCCTCTCCTCCAAGTCGCAAAACCTCGGGTAACTGATATCTTCAGTCTCTTCTCTGGCCATAGGACTCTCTCCCTGCAGAGTTATGGGGCAGAGTTATTAAGACTGGTGTTTCAAATACTAGTCTCAATAAAAACTGCGACTGGAACAAAGCGCCTTTTAATTATCCAAGAGACTCCAGAAAGGAAGTCTATGCCAGTCAGGAACTGGTGTAGAACTCGTATGTAACTCCTCTACATGAGTTGTAATAAATATGTTAGGCCCAGGTATCCCAGCCCCAACTCCCTTCTCCGTCTACATCCAAGAGAAGTTGTAGGGAGCAGGGGAATAGCAGATGTGGTATAATGTATTATTATTTTACAATGCACTTATATAAAGGTATAGGCTAGAAAACGTACCTAGATATTAGTCTCAGTCTGTCTGTGTGTTCATTGAATTTGTTCTAAGGGTGTCCAGGAGGCCCAATCCATGCCCTATCCCAATATACTTTTGAATTGTGAAAGGCAATTCTCCTGGCCAGACTGGCCTTAAGCCGCCACTGCACTTTGTTTTAGTTTGAAGACTTCTTAGTGGGTACAAAGGATCAACTGAAGTGACGAAGACCACCTGGCAGCTCCTCCTCTTCAAGAGTCACAACTAAAAACTTTAATATGTTCTCAAAAAGCATATTAAAAGGTAAAAAAAAAGCTCATAAAAAAGGTAAAAAATGTAAAAAAATCAAGTGAGAAGGTAAATTTTCCCCTGTTGTAATACAGGTCATATTTGTGGCTTTACTATGGCCACAGATTTTGAGGTGGGACTCAAATATATATATTATGATGGTTGAGCGGAACAGAGAACTACAGTGAGCGAGTACTGATATATGTACACATACAATTAAAAATCTGCATCTAAAAACAGATTGTGTAAAAACTGTACTTTTGTGCTACCTCCCCTCCCAAACCCTATTTACAGATGCATCTCAATAAATTAGAATATCTTTGAAACGTTTATTTTTTTCAATAATTAAATAAAAAAAAGTGACCTCCTATATTTTCTAGATTCTTTACACACAGAGTGTTCTATTTCAAGTGTTTTATTTCTGTAAATGTTGATTATGGATTAAAGGTAATGAAAACCCAAATCTAAGAAAATTAAAATATTGTAAAAAAGTTCAGTATTGTAAATTCAGTGTGTTACCTGCCAAGGTTTCCTAAGCATTTAAATGGTCCTCAGTCTGGTTCAGTAGGACACACAATCATGGAAGACGCTGATTATGAATTGTATTACTGAATTACTGAAATGAATGAACGTTTCAACCAATATTCTAATTTATTGAGATGTATCTGTATTTGTAGCTGCAGCTGCTTCCAGTCTTGACTATGTTTTCAACTGATATCTCTGGAAATTATACAGGTAGAAGTGTGCGATCTTGGTGTCATATGAAAGCTCAAAATCTCATCTAAGCGCTCATGACACCAGAATCACTATTCTATGTTATAAAATGTCTGAGATAGAGCTATTTGAAGTGACTGCCCCAGCCTCAGCTTCCCTACATTTTACAAGAGCCCTAGTGAAAGTAGTGTAGAGATTTCATCTCTCAATAGAGAAACAAAGAAAAGAATATAGAAGCACAAGATTTCACAGTAAGGAGACAATATTTGTTAAGGAATACTGCCAGGAAATCAGAAAGTAGGTCAAATGTTTAGCTACGCTTTAAGTCTCTGGTTTCCATGACACATTCAGTCCAAATCCTGCTGCCCTAGCCTCTCCTTAGGCTACGCTTCTAATTTAGTCTTACTGTATTTTCTTACGAAAACGTCAAATAGTTTAGACCTTATGTAATCTGTCCATAAACTGTGTTTTTTATGGGAAGATATAGTGATATTTGCAACTAGTGGTCCAGAATTGATGTTACAATAGAGGAGGGTGTTCCTATCTGTCAAACTTTCCAAACCTGTCATCATAACCATCTGGTTACACTTGTTTTTCCTTGGAAAGTTACCAAGAAACTTTAATTCATACTGTACTTCATTATTGGACCTCCTCAGAAAAATGTTATAGGCTTGTAGTCATAATACAGTAGATCAAGGAAAATACCATCTCATCTGAGACACCGACTGACAATGATCAAGCCCTTTTTAAGTTAGTTGCATTAAATGGAATACCAGATGATTTTGGAACTAGCTATAGGCATGCAGTTACTTCTGATGAGTTCAAAAGGTTTGATCTTAACAACTTAGGCCTTATTTACATGACAGTGATATTTTTATGGAACTAACATCCATGAAAAATGGCCATGTTGGTCTGTTGAAGCCCATCGAAGGGGCTCATTTATATGACAGAGGCCATGTGACCGCCGTTTTAGGAATGGCCCCTCACACGGCAGTTTTAAAACCCATGAATGTTTACGGAACTAGTCACATGACTATATCTATTAATGTCAAGACAGTTTTTTGAAAATCATGAAAAATGGTTCATCAAAAAAACAGACATGTGAATAAACCCATAGACGTTCAGGGTTTTAAACACAGCCATTTTTCACTGTCATGTGAATTAGGTCTTAATCTTAGATGTAACCATTGATGCAGAGTAATGGAGATGCCAAAAGTATGGATCAAATGTCTAAAGATGGATTTAGAAGAATTCAAGATTTTGGCAAGCTTACAAGACAAGCACAAGCTGTGTTAGTCCTGGGGAAGAATAAACAAAAACAGCAGCAGATCCTAAATTTGATATTTTTTCCATTTGTTTGGAGCGATCCTGCATGTACCAGGAATTATGGAACTGGTCCAAAGTAGAGATGGGCTATGATTGGGACTCGAGCATCATGAAGTCATGGCAGCCAATTGTTCAACTTCATTAAAAACCAAACAATTTGGAATATTAAGGTCGAACCCGGCTCGGATCGAATCAGTTCTTCCATCTCTCTACCAAAGTAGTTTCTAACCATAATATTTGGAAGCACTGGGCCTGTATTGGTAATTTTTGAAAATATGCTCAATAAACTGGTGATATCATAAGACTGTGCATGAATTACCCTAAATTCCACATTGCTTGTAAAAGTCTCTGTTCTTTCTAACCTAGAAAAAATTAAACCCAATAAAATGATTACGCAATTCCTCTAGTGACCCATGATCACTCATCTCTCGGCATAACCTACATGGAGAATTCTTGCTAGGATTACATACCTTTCTGAGTAGATTCCAAATGGACCACCAACCTTGGTCATAAAGTAAGCCACCAGACCTATCCCTGTTAAATCCAGCCTGCCTTGGTCTATCATACAAAGGTGCTGGCTCTATACAGATGTTCTGTGTATTGGTTGCAGGACACACGAGGTCCTAATGGACGTTCTGTGCAGAGGTTTTCCATCAGCAGAATAAGACTGTTAGTGTTACCTTTTATTCCCTCATTTTCCCATGCCCCACTTAATGTCCCGTTCCTGCTGAAGACAACATCTGGCTCCTTCGAGGTACAACCTGATGAGTCCAGTGAGTCTCCAGACACTTTATATGAGTTGTACTTGAAACTGTCAGGACACAGAACATTTGATTAAGGGATACAGACTCAAGGCTGCAAATGAAACATATAGACATAGGTTCATAGCTAGAAGAGGTGCACTGGTAGCAGTTGTTACCAGACCCTAGACCTTGAGGTGGCCCCAAAGGTTCCTCTGACACATAAAATATATCACTATATTAAATGACACAAGGTAGGTAGGGGCCCATTTACAGATTTTGAACTTGGGCCCATGAGCTTCAAATCATAAATGTATAGATGCAAGCAATAAAATCAACATGGCTGAAGAGATATGCAGAGCAGAGAAAGAACCCGAAAGGCACCGAAAATATCAAAGGACATACATAGAGAGCTGCACAGTGCAGGTTTATTTCAATAAAATGTATTTTCTGTGTGTTTTTAGTTACTTTACTACTACTACCATAGTAATGGCTGCTGTCTTATGGACAACATGTATTATGAAGGCAGGGACTTAGTAGGTGTAAAGTATTAGTGTAAAGGCTAACACTAACCCCTCATTATTATCCCTGTACCCACTGCCATCAGGGATAAGATAATATGAAGAGCTGGGTACCATCTGGTACCTGACTATCTGCAGTGATGGCCACATAATGGGGTAGCTGTAGGTTGGTCTTATTATGCATGGGCCTTCCCATCCTGTTAAGGCAAGATTGGAAGGTATCTGGACCTTTTTTACACAAAAAACAATGACATATAAATAAAAAAGCAATTACCATACTTACCTCTCTTCTGGTCCAGGACTGGTTATCCTGCTGAGTAAACCAGCCAATGACAGTTTATTGGTTGGTTTACATCATTTGACCAAGGTTACATCAGTTTATTGACCTACTTTTCAAATTTTGCTTTTAATATTTTTAAAGACTACTGTATTATTCTAAAATGTACAAAAACATGCATGAGAATTACATGTTCACATTATCTAATGTGGATCTCTCACAATATATAATATATGACAAACAGGCATTGCTGTGGAGTAAGTGCAATAGGTAACTGTGGCTGCTATCACTGGGCCATCTGAAAAAGGACCATGTTAATAAACTGCACCTACATTATCTATGCTCCAAGTGTACCTTTTTAAGTACCCTGGTATGAAAATCAATATATGAACATATGTAATGCACTTTTCTCACAGAGACTCAAAGCGCACGAAGCATTGTGGAGTTTCGGAATTAGTGACTGCCATACAGGCGCTCATTCCCACCCACAAGGGTCAGTTGTTTGACAGGTATAATTTACCTATGATTATATTTTTGGCATTTGGGAGGAAACTGGAGTGAAGAACATACAAACTCCATGCAGAAGTTGCCCTTGGACAGACAGTGCTAACCACTGATCCACCATGCTGCCCTGGTAGATCACCTAACTCAGGTTCCACAAAAACTGAAAAAGCCATCAAAATATTACAAATAAAAAATATATCAATATTAATAAGCATTATGAGAAGAATAAAAATAGGAAATCTATACACATTCCTCTGAAATTGATAATTGTCTTCACAAGTCTTTTATTCCTATTTATCTTTCTGGCCATACATCACACCAAAAACCCTGCATATGAGCTGTGTAACAGATTCTCTCTATGCCGATTATAATGACATGAGAATGCTTTACTATGTTCATTTGGTGAGCTTGTGTCATGCCACACATGAATAAGTTGAATAAGCTAGACTTCTGTCTTTATTACCTTTCAATTAAATTAATATATTATCCGAAACGTGACTATCTATTCAAGTTCACTGCTTTTCAATCTTTTGCTGAAACCTGTAAATGGACAGGTTGCTCTACAAATTCCAAAAACTGGCAACCAGTCCTCATCTCTAATTGATCTCTAACAATTGATAATAAAAATTTACATTGTTGTGTCTAGCTGGTCAAAACTTTGAATATAATAAAAAAAGTTAACATTTTTTCAAAAACATTTTTATCATCTCAGCGATCACAAAATTTTGTATGCTCCTGAGTGTGCTATTTTTGCTTCTTTTTGAATCCTCTATTTTTGAGGCCTCATTTAAATCTGTTCTACTTTGTATCTGGTGCCTAACTGACACCTTCTTTCCCTTTCGTTCAAGTTTTTTTCCTGGATTTATGGGCAAAAAATGTTTTATGCTTGTGAAATGTGTTCCTTACCTTGTTTCTGCCTTCTCGTATACTGCTGTTATCCACACTTCGATAAAAATGAATCATTCAAATATGTAGGCTACGTACTGAGGACTCATAAATGAACAGTGGGTGTGAACAGCAATAAAAAGTTTTGCAGACGAGTTTTTAAAAAATGCAGACTCTGTCCAATTCTAGTTCAATTCTGAATTTGATGCTTTAACAAACTTTATAGTGAATGCATAAAAATGAGTTTCTGTCTGTCTGTCTGTTCTTTATGCGCGACCAAACGACTGGACCGATCTTAACCAAATTTGGCACACAGGTACATCGGGTGTCCGGGAAAGTTTTAGACTGGGTCTCAGCTCTGTAGGACGTACCGTTCCAGAGATACAGTATTCTATTACCAATAAATGACCTGCAAGTCTTTCACTCATATCCCAACTGCCATATACACGTCACATGTCCCTTATCAGCCAATAGAAGCTCAGGGGCGCTTTGTCTCCACATTCACACAACTTTACTCCAGATTTCCATATCAACCCAGCCATTTTTCTTCACTGCTGTAGTTCAGCTTTAAATGGGCAGGGCACTGTGGATGACACTGTTACACAAGGTCACATACACACAGCTTTACTCCAGGTTTCCATAGCAACCAATCACAGGTTTTTCACTGATATCCAAACTGAGAAACACATGATCACATGACACTTATGGACCAATGGAAACCCGCAGGTTCTTCAATATTGACATACACACAGCTTTACACCAGGTTTCACTAGGAAGCAAGCTATTTATGACCTGTATTAGTCAATACTAGTTCGCAGGTCCTTAAATATTCAGTCATATCAAGTGTATCAGCCAATATAACTTCACGTTTAATTTACCAGGTTTCCATAACAACACAGCCATAAATAGACTGTACCAATACTGGACTGCCTACTGGATGTCAGCATTCTTATAAATTGAAACGTATTTAAACTACACACAAACAACATACAAAATAGACCAGTGCCAATTCTTATGGGGCCACTACACAAATTAAAAAATGAAATATACCCGTGCGAAGCCGGGTCCTTCTCTATAGTATATATATATATATATATATATATATATATATATTATATCTACATACTGTATATATATAAATATTCTACATACACAATGGATCAATTTATATTTTCAAATAAAAGGAGATATGTAAAGGAGATATGGCCTGTAATAACAGGAACAAGGATGTGCCCCCCCAAAAAAAATCTGCAGTGTTCTTCAAATGCCACACTCTTGATTCCCTCAGACAGCAACTTTTATCAGTGAGCAGGTATGGTTGGAAGCCATGAAGTTCATGTCAATGAAAGTGTTAAAGGTCACATAAACCTTTGCAACAAATTTTATAAAATTTTGTAAAATTACTTTTATTGATCCCATGTATCTAAAGTAAAAAAAGCAATTTTGAAAATGATCCTGGTTAAAAATATCCAGACCTATGAGATTCCATGGTAACAGACTACAAACTATTACCTGCTAACCTACAGTGTATATGGTGTATATGTTTATACATAGATAGACGAACAGACAGAAATAGATCACTATGCACGTTTATTGAAACTTCTTTGAGATGACCACTCGAAATTGAAATGGAAAGTGGTCCTCTAGGGTGTTTCTCTTAACAAAGGGGGCCATCATAGATATTATATGATGGAACTGAAAATATGTCACAGGAGACTGATTTTTGGGAGAAGTTTGGCTGTATATTAAAAAATAATTCAACATAAACAAAGGAAGTTAGCCTTGGTTCACAACTGTACTGGATTCCAAGAACAGAAAAATTGACAGGAAACATAGCGGACACAACCGGAGCATGAGGGACTCCATTGACTTTAATGGGCCTGTTGGGTGTCAAATGTCCATTATTTTTAACTGAAATTGCCGGATGAAAAGTCAGGCTTGTAAGGACTTTTTAGACTGATCTGCATCGGATGGATACCCAATGTAGATGTGAAACCAGTGTTAGACAAGATTAGTTAAAAATAATATTAAGAATAAACAAAAAGAAACACAATTTTTAGTAGTTAGTTGTTATATAATATTTCAGATGACACAAAATACTTTGCACAAATTTGGTATCGCCAATACAGTTTATGTACTTCAAATGGCAGGTCATACTCAAAAATGGAAGTTTGACCTCTACACTGCTCCCACATACATCCCACGTATTCCCCTCCCACATTTATTTAACATATATAGGTCATCATCATTTTGACCTCATTTCCAATAACCTTCTCTGGAGGATGAAAATCATTGGTATCAAATGCATTGGTCATGTCCCAACCATTAACAAAGCCAACATTGAGGTCCTTGAAGATTATTTCCATGACATTATAATGTATAGATGCATGGAAGTCACTCATTGTTTCATAGTTTTCCAACATGGCGCTGGTATTCTCAGTCTTAATAATGACTTTAGTCTCTGGACTTCTGAGGAACAGACGCTCTGTGGCGCAGCGTATATTATAGAGTCTCCTGATGAAGTGATAGACGGGGTAGGCTCTAAAATGTACTCCGATGTTCAGTATGACCACAGTTCTCTTATCACCTCTTATTAAGTCGATTTCACGAGTGATGGTGCGTTCCTCTTTCCATGATTGGTGCGAGGAGCTAATAAAAGGGAAGGTGTGCCTCTTCCAAGAAATTTTCATATTCCGAGCTATGTCCAAGTTTAATAGTTGACGGGACCATTTATCTTCGTAAAGATGGAAATGTCTGAGCGCTGTAAGAAACCAGATAGATAGATAGATAGATGCTACTTTATCTACTTTAGTTACAGAGATTCCTGAAAGTTTGTGAACCCTAAAGAATTTTCTATCTTTCTGCATAAATTTCACATTAAATTTTCACACAAGTCAAAAAGTTTTTAAAGAGAATCAAATCAAAGGAATTAGTCAAAAAAGATTAGTTAATTTATTAAAATAGAAGAGAATGACCCAATATGACATATCTGTGTGTGGTAAAAGTATGTGACCCTTTGCTTTCAATATCTGGTGTGATCCCTTGTGCAGAATCTAAACTTTTTTGGTACTTGTTGATCAGACCTGCACATTGACTTGAAGTCCATTCTCTAAAAAACAGCCTCAACTCTGTTATGTTGGTGGGCTTCCTCACATGAACTGCTTGCTTTAGAACCTTCCACAACATTTGTATTAGATTAAGGTCAGGATTTTCACTTCCAAAACTTTAACTTTATTCTTCTTTTACCATTCTTTGGGTGACACATAAAATACAAAGTCACAATTTTTTGGGTGCAAAAAGATTTAAAAAATTACGACTTTTTATGCCTTGTATTCCAGAAAACTGGTGTATACAGAAAAATAAATTTGCCCATTGTCTTGCTGCACTAACCTACATTTTCTTGAGGTTCAGCTCAGAGACAGATGTCCTGAAATTTTCCTTTTGGATTTTCTGGTATAATATGAATTCATTATTCCATTAATGATGGCATTCCATTACTGTCCTGACCCAGATGCAGCATAATAGGCCTAAACCATGATGCTGGCAGCACTATAATATGAGGTTTATATGCTGGAATGCAGTGCTTTTCTTTCGCCAAACATAATGCTTTCAATTTAAACCAAAAAGCTCTATTTTGGTCGCTCCAAAGTCTAAAGGCCTTAGTTGCTTAGAGGTAACTGTTATAGTTGAGATGCTATTTAAAACCAGTACAGCACTGCAAGTCAGAGACAGACCCCCAAACACCTTCACAAATGCTAGCTGCAAGGCCAGATGGACTTTGCAGAATCTGACAGTCTGAATTGTCACCACCAGTAACTGTACAGGTAATAAATGCTCTACTAACTGAAACCAAACCAGAACCCACAATTGACAGGGCAGATCAGGAACAGGAGAGTAATCATCCAAGCAAAAGGGTCACAACCTGGAGAAGTCGTCAGAGGCAGAATTAGGAGACAAAAGCAATATCCAATAGTAAGCCAAGGGTCAAATCCGAATGGGTATGTCAATGACAGAATCAGCAGGCAAATGAATAACCAGAAAACAAGCTGAGGGTAAGTAAAGCAATCCAATACACACGATCAGGTTCACAGCCAAATTAGAGAAGCTAAATTAGCAAGCACCTGGGTCAGGAGGGAGGGTTCTTATATATGTCTCCTCAGCTGGTAATTGGACAAGCTCAGGGAACTTCTGAAACTGAAGAAGCTTCCCAGGTTGACACAGTAACCTTACCACTTGAACACAATCTGTCTGACTGTGGACTGGTGAATTCAACCACTTTAGAGGTGATTTTGTAACCTTTTCCAGCCTGATGAGCATCAACAACTCTTCTTCTGAGGTCCTCAGAAATCTCTTTTGTTTGAGCCATGATTCTTTTCCACAGACTTTGATAGACCCCTGTTTTTTAACTAAAACAGGTTGAACACTCACACATTGTTGTCATCCTATTGACTGAAAAAACCTTACTCTAATTTCACCTACAAATTATCTGCTAGTCCTAAAGATTCACATACTTTTGCCACTCACAGATATGTGATATTGGATCATTTTCTTCTATAAATAGATGACCAAGTCTAAGTGTTTGACTAGTTTGTTTGATCTGGTTCTCTTTATTTACTTTTTCTACTTTTTGTGAGCCCTTCAGAATTTTCTATATTTCTGAAGCTGATGTAGCATTTGGACAAATGTATGCAGAAAAATAAAAATTTCTGATGGGTTCACAGACTTTTAAGTACCACTGTAGTACACAGTATTATGGCAATATTATTTGTACAACTTATATTACAACTTGCATTATATAGCTAATATCTCCATGGTAAAGAAACCATTCTGGAGCATGTTGTCTTAAAACTTGTGTGCTCTTCATCCTGGAAATGTATGAATACATTTACAACTTGGTGTTACTATTCTCAGTGTCAGTGGGATGTGTCCCTACTAGAGATGAGTGAATTTCTCAAAAGTTCAATTTGGCATTTCGTTTCGAAGTTCCAAAAAAATTTGCTTCGATCCGAAATACTTTGCGGCAAATAAACAGCTATTTCCATGCTGCAGAGAGCCGGGGTGGGCGGCAAAATGGTGGAAGCCTTTGGATGCCGCGGTCATTCTCTCTCTCTCTCTCTCCAGCACGGACAACTTTTATTCATGTGGAAGGATCTGCTAACAAGCAAAGACACGCCTACCCAATGATATCACTAGAGAACATCATGTCTGATGTCACAAAGGTCCTTACTAAATATTCGTTACCACGAAGCATCAGGAAATCCGGAATCATGACGAATCAAAGATTTCCTGAAGTTCGGATCGAATTCCACTTCTGCAGAATCGATTTGCTCATCTCTAGGCCTTACCATAAGTAGACATGTCAGGAGAGAAGAAAGGACTTCATTAAAGTGAGTCAGTCACGAGAACCCAGTACCCCGATAAATAGGTTAGGTCTTCCAGAATAAATCAGTGTTTTCCCCTTGTGAGTTGCTGCCTCTATAACTGAAATATGGCTGCTTGTGTCAATATGCAAATGAGCTGTTTGGAGCAACAAGGGTATTTCTGTTAATCTGTTTCGAGCAATGGTGACGCCCCTGTTGTTTCAAAGAGGCAACGGAGGCAGTGATTCACAAGGGGAAAGCACTGTTTCACTCAGGTGACCCTAACCCATCTATCTGTCGGCTGGATTGATATACTGGTGTCTGACTCCCTTTAAGACATTTTTATTTTGGAATTCAACATGGTGATTTTTCCTCTTTCGTTACAAGCAGAACTCACTTTTGATTTTGTTCTCCATGTAGTGGAACCATTGTTTTACAGTCGAGTCTCCAAACATGTAAATGAACTACCCCTGCAGACATTTGTCCAGATCTTCTAGCCTTTCATATGTCAGCAGGCTACATCCGTGTGGATACCATACATTCTTCATAGCGTATCCACTGGGATAGTTCAGCTTCATTCCAATTTTGCATTTTGCGTTAATGGAATTATTGTCTGTAAAAATAAAATCGCCAGTAAATAATCCATGATTGTAAAAAATTACCCTATTAAATCTATAGGGGACCAGAGATTACGCAGCTAAAATTAACATGATGTGTTTTTGAAAACACCGCTTTTCTGCTGCTCTTTTTTTTCTGCAATGTTTGGATGAGAGTAACCAAAATTTCATTCACTTTGCTGGCACTGTAAAACGCTGCATTTTTTCTGCTGTGTTTCCACAACATGGGTGCTTAGCCTTTATCTGTTCAGTGGCTCAGTCAGGTCTGCTAAGCCTGCATGTGTTCTCAATAGGAAGAGGGGAATCAGCCACGGCTAGAGAGACTCTGGCTCCCTTGAGAACAAAAGGATAGGGCATGTTGAGATCAAACATGCTAGAATCTTCTTTCCACAAATTTCTGTCATTGGGGGAAGTCAGAAAAAATCACAGATTATGGATTTTGGTAAAGGGTTGCAAGTTGTTGGAGTTGTACTTACTGTAGTTGCAGTGTGATACATTAATAGGATGAAAATCTGTCGGGATTTTAGCTCTGACGTTGGATCTGGAAATTAACGTAAAAGAAATTATTATTTTACCAGCAGATAGAAGGAAATTAAAGAAAAGGTTTCTTATAATTTCCATTTTCTTTAATAAAAATGTTTTATAAAGTTTATTTTCACCTGCACTATGGATTTATGGAAAAACATAGAAAAATTTAGTTCAACTTTAAACTTTTTTTAAGCTAAATTCGCACAACTGTTTGGCCATGTGACATCCTTTTTTTTAATGGAAGTCACACGGCAGCATTAAATTTAATCTAGTGAATGTGGGCTATTCACATGACTGTTATTCTGTCAGTCCGGTGGTACAGACCGTCAAAATATGTCCTGTCCTACTTTTGTCAGTTTTCACGGATCCCTGCATACACTCAAATTTATGAGGGATCTGTGAAAATGGGTGCCCCTCGGGTGCAAGATGGCCATAAAAAATGTACATTTTTCATGGCTGTTTTGCACCTTGGTTGTCTGAATGTAGCCTTACGCTAGGTTCACACTAGCGTTTGGGCTTCCCAATCCGCTTAAAAAGTGGTTACCCGTGGAAACAAAGACTATAATGGGGTCCGCCCAGTTTCCGCCCGAAAAAGGCAGAGAGAAAAGTTCTGCAAGCAGAATGGGGGATGGAATCCCCGAACTACGATTGAACGCAGATGTGAACCCAGCCTGAATCTCAGTTTTTAGTGATTTTAAAAATGATAAAAAACACTAAAGTAAAAAAAAACAAAAAACCTCTGGTTGGAAATTTACATAAAATATTGAGTTAAGCAGCCCAAACATAATATATATATATATATATATATATATATATATATTGTCAGAACCTATAGATTTCAGTTGGCTTGGCCAACCATCCAATATGTATGGGAACCTCCCAACTCTTCAGCTAAAAAATTGGGCAGTTGGATTTCAACTCTCCAATCCTTTTGTTCATGGTGAGTACACATGTACTTCTTAGCCGAAACGAACATATATGTGTATGGAGGAAGAGGGATCGGGATAGAGCTGTCAGCCAAACAAGCAAGCATCTCTCATGTATATGGAAGAATTTACTTTGTGAATACCTCATTTTGCTCATTTTGTATGACTTTATATGATGTTTAATTGGCCATTCATACAAAAGGTAAATTTGGTATCTTGCTAGATCTTCTTACCAGAGCATTGTGGGAGCTCAGATAACAAGTCTTCAAACAAATTTTTATAATCACATGGAGCTTGTTGTATTCCCTTGGCACACATACCAAGGGGAAGCCTCCCTGAGTCTGATGGTGGTTGGAGTGCCCTTGATGGTGAACACAGGATTGAGACTCAAAAATCAGAGTTGTAGATAGCCAAAATACATGGTTTACTTATAGACAACATGTGCTGATAAGCAAAACTTCTCCTATGTGATATGGAGGAACAATATTTAGGAAGTTCCACTGAGTTGGAGCTGAGGTTCGGAGTTGCTACTTTTCAGGCAACCTGCATCACCCTTGCAGGGGCAGACTTCCTCTTATACAGTGTGCGTTAAGCTTCTCTCTATCCACAAAATGTATGCAATGTATGACTAACATACAGGGTTGTAGCTATGAGGTCCATGTAATTATTACCCTCACAGGCTCTTCTTGTACACAACTTCCACATCTCCTCAATGCAGTACAACACGATGAATGACTTCCAGCTGGCTTGGCCCAGCCAAATCAATTACTTTAGCAGGCTTTACTAGCGACTCAGGGAGTACATGGCTCCTTACATTTCTATCTCCTCCTAACATGGGGAGGAATAGATATACAGTCTCATCCCTTCTGTATCTGGAGGCTCCTAAGTCATGGACTGTACCATCAGCTCAACTTTCAGCTCAGTGGTTTGGTACATTGCACAGGAATTACAATGGCAGCCCAGATATTGCAATACACCTATATAAGGCAATTCAATTAACTTTTGTAGTGCTCCCACTGGGATATTACACTAAGGCTGGGTTCACATTTGCATTGAGACTTTGTTTAGAGTCTCTGTTGCAGTGTCCTTGGAAGTTGCCAGATGAAAAAGTCCTGCAAGCCCAACTTTTTTCATATAGCCATTTCAGTAAAAAAACCAAAAACGGACGCCTTAGTCAATGGGGTATAGTAAATGGGGTCCCTCGGGCCCTGTTTGTGTCCACATATAATGGTTTTGATTGTATCTGTTTTTTCTGTTCTTCTGGTCCTCCGACGGACCAGAACAGAAACCCGGATGCAGGTGTGAACCTATTGTAAGACACATGTTTATGATCACTATATATACTATTGATATATAACATATATGGTTAAGGGAAAATGTGAAATTGTGGTGAGGATATTTATTATATTTGTGTAACATCTTTGCCTGTTCGGGTCTCTGCGCCTTCCTCTGCCTCGCACGCTTCGGCGCAGGAGGCGTGTTCAGTCTTGATCCTTTGCACCTATTGTTGTAGCACAGTTGAGGATCCGTTGCTGTGTATCAGTTCAGCCAGTGCTATTTACCTTTTGGCTTCTAAGGAGTTAAGTTGCAGCTATATTGACATTCCTCCTTGCCAATCAAGTCTAGGGCAGATTCCCTTTAAATAGTTTTGCAGCCCGCTCCCGGTCACTTGCTATTAGCTTATCTGAGCTTGCTGGCTATCTTACTGTTTGCTGTATTTATATATTTCTGACTTTGACTATTCTCTGTGACTACTCTTCTTGGATTCTGATTCTGTACTTCGCTGCTCGACTGGAACCAACCCCTTGGCTAGCTGACCTCCCGTTTGTTGTTGTTTGTTCTGTCTGAGTTCTGCGTTATCACTTATCTAAAGAAGGAACTGTAGCCCAGTTGTCCCTGTCATTAGGACAGTTGAGGCAAATAGGCAGGGACAGGGGCTGGGTCGAGCTTAGCACTCACTGTCTCTGCCATTCCCTTCCTCCCAGGCTTCAGCAGCAGCACTGGGAAATTGCTCAACAGGCAATTGCCTCACAATTTGCTCCTTATTTTATTAATTTTTGTTTACTTTTTAGTACAACTTAGGGGGTGTTCACACTACCCTTGGTGACCATCAGTAGTGTCGGCTGCTAGTGTCTGTTACAAGATTTTAACAATGGACACTAGCAGAACCGTCATAAATCCATTTAAAATCTCATTGATTTCAATGGGATTTGATCTTTGTCCCTTAGTGACCGTTAGTGTCCGTTTACACCAAACTCATCACATGTCCGTTATTTTCCGCAGCCACAGAAATCGGGGTGCAGGACGTTTGTGTCTGCGAAAAATAATGGTTTTATGACCAAGCGTCCATGATTTTTTAACATTAATGTCTATGGGTAATGGATATATATATAGTGTTATTACTGTCTGTTTTTTTTTTCTGCGCATGCCCAGAAAACAGAAACAAAAAAAAAAAAAAGCAAAAAAATGGAAAGTATAAAAACGGACATTAATGGACACTAACTGATGCTAATGTGTCCATTAAATTGATTAGTTAAAAATACGGACACATTAACATCAGTTAGTGTCCGTTATGTCTGTTATGATAGGTGTCTGTTTTTTTGTGTTTTTTTTAATGCACACTATCATAACGGATATTTAACAGTAGTGTGAACCCTGCCTTTCTCACAAAAGGGCAGAAAATAGTATTTTTTTCCCCCAAAAAAACAAACAAACCATATTTCCCCAAAATAAATCTAGTTACAAGGACACTAGCCACAATTAGGCAATTAGAGCTGTGCCATTAAACGTCATGTCACACAACAGTTGTCATTGTGATTTATTAGTGTATTTCATACATTACAAGACATAGCGATATTCATAAATATAATTTTGGTAAAAATAATGAGTGGAATTTACCTGTAACCCCAATCACTTTCCATTGAACATTGTTTTTAAGATTATTTTTTTTCACTAATGTTCCCATAAAAGTTATATTCTAACCAGGTTTTAACAAGCCTTTCCACTATATCAATCGACTTCCTTATTTATACGTGGAAAGTTGATATCATGCTCTTAGCATAGGATACAGTTGTCCTTTGGGACCTGACAATTTTAGCTTTCATTATCATCCTCGCCATAATCTTTTCTTATTTTTACGTCAATATATACAATAGTAGGGCATATGTTTTGCAGCATGAGTTACATTTTTTAATGGTCCATATAATGGGGTATATATACTGTGATGAATTACAGTATATGTACCCCAGGGAGCCCTTCTCCCTAAACCTGACCTATAAGATGTCACTGTCTCTACTTTAACTCTACATACATTACACCACCTAATGGATAAAAATTCTGGGATTGGAGTTCCAATCATGGCAGTTGCAGTAAGTGGCGATCCCCTGTCTTCTATGGCTGGTGAGATTTTGTCAAGTTTCCACTTAGCTAGCTATATTTGATTCAGAGCAATGAGAATGTGGACTACTACCTAATATGGTAAGTATGTATCATGCACAGAATTAAAATTGTTTGTTAAAATTGTTTACATTTTTCTGGCCTGTCTTCAATAAACATATAATGTATATACAATGTATATATTGTATAATATATATATATATATATATATATATATATATATATATATATATATATATTTTTTTTTTACATTTTTTTTTCCAAACAGTGCTTCCTATACACAACTTCTGGTTTATGTATATTGTATATTGGGTAAGTGACAGTATTAGTCTTCTATTAAGGGGGTTTTCCAGGGATCTATGAATGGATCCAGAGTTGTAGGCTTGTTCAGACAACAGGTCATGTGACCTCACCTTCTCTCCGATGTTCACAGGTTGTTACTTCTGCTATATGGGATGGCTTTACCATGATAATGATCTTGTTTGCCAACCCACATAATACAGGTAACTAGCAGTGAACACAGGAGAAGGATGGAGGAGACGTAGTGACTCGAGGACTAGGTCACAATTAGAGATGAGCGAAGTATTCATAAATTCGATTTGGCAACTTTGCTGAATTTCGCGATATGATTCTATTCGATCCAAAAAATTGCGGCAAATCGCATACCAAAAACAGCTATTTATTGGCTGCAGAGAGCCATGGTGGGCGGCAAAATGGCAGAAACCCTTGGATGCCGCGGTCATGTTTGACCGCGGCATCCAAGTGTTAAAACCCCTGATCGGTTATGGAGCAGGGTGTTAGGTGTCAGTTACAGCTAATACCCTGCTCCATAACCGATCAGGGGGATTTAACACCTTGGATGCAGCGGTCAAACATGCCGTGTGCACTAGCGAAGGGGTTAAAAGGATGTGACATCACAGGGCTGGCTGCTGATTGGCTGCTCGCATGGCATTGTGGGTGATCCCGTGTTCCCAGAGTTCCTTGCCCCATGTAGAGCAGCCATTTTGAACTAAATGCGAATCGTTACCAAGAAGCGTGAGGAAATTCGAATTCGATGTGAATAGAATATTTCCTGAAATTTGGATCGAATTCCACTTCTGCAGCTTTGATTCGCTCCTCTCTAGTCACAATCACGTGACCCAGCATCAGAAACAACCCGGAACCACTGGGTTTGTTGCCTAATTGTAGGTATTTTGATAAATATTCTGGTATCATGTGGATATGAGCAGTTGTAAGGGCAATCTGTGAAATTACTAGAAACCTTTTCTCTAAGACCAGCCATCACTATACAATCCTAAACCAAAGGGTCATGTTAATACAAATTTTACAAATGATGATTGAAAATAAATGTAAGAGTATCCCATGTGATCAAAACAATATCTATTGGACATCTATGCTTTATCAAGGTGGAGCCCAATCCCAAGTCGGCATGCCTCACCCTTACCTGGTACACAAGATACCAACTTCATATTTGTAACCATTTTCTGAAGTAATGCACTTACTTGTGAAATAAACTCTTCTCAACTGTAGTGAATAATGTCTTGTCATTTCTCCACCAGCTCTTTACTTCACTGAGTTGGTCACAACTAAAATTCTGAGGTTTAATACAATAAAAATATTCTTCATCTTGTACATCTTTATACTCACATAGTTCTTGCTTTTTATCCAGGTCAAATCCACATATGACCTCCTTTTGTAACTCTGGTTTTACAAACTTGCCCATATGGTCTACATAGCCATGCCATCTATTTCTATAAGTCCACAAGGCCGATGCTCCTTCACTTGGGTGCATTAAAAAGAGTTCAATGTTAACTTTACCTTCCCAGAATAATATGAAATGGACATGATAGGAACCATTATTGAAATCCTCAATCCTTCCCGAAGACCCTGCTTCCAAGCTCTGGTGTGGATATCCTTGCTCGTAAAAAGTCTCCTCCGTAGGTTTTCTTCTTCCCCAAGTAGTCGCACATATCCACCTGAACGATTAGATGGTCTCCAACACAATAGCTGTCCTTTGGATTTTTTAAGTAGACCCTGCTATTTTTTGCACTAGTTGTATGTGATTTATCAGTGACATTTATCTTGGGAATCCTTTGATCAATTTCATTGATGATTTCATTAGCCGTCATTTCGATTTCAGATACTTGTTGGATTGTTTCAGTTGACAATATCCTGGGGATTGCTGGTCTGAAACACTGAGAAGAATTTAAACATTTTAGACTCCGGTACAATAGTTCATGCATTCACCACATTCATTTTCATTGTAAAATAATTAATTAGGTAAAAAATAATGCAAATTTTTACAAAATAAATGTACTAAGTACGAAGAATTAACTTTTCAAAAAAAGTCACCAAAATGTATCCCTTTATGGGAGCAGAATGCTACACCAACATTGTGACTGTATTGTAGGAAGCAACGGTGCGGTTGTTTGTTTTATTTTCTTGTTATTACACCAACGGATTGGCAATTGGCATTGGTAACTATAGAATTCGAAGAAAAATTAGTGGCTCACTGTCAGCGTGTCTGCCACTTAAAAAGTGAAGCGATAAAAGATTGACTTCATAAAAGCCACCAAAAATTGGCCCTTTATAGGAACAGATGCAGCAACAATGAGTGACAGAATTTGAAAAATTATTTGTGACACACTATCAGTGTGCCCCGGCCTGCCAGCTGAAAAAGCTAGAATATCTTCTGAAATGGAAAAGATTTTAACCCCTTCCCGAATCCGCCGTACTATTACAGCAGATGTTGGGTATTTAAATATGGAGGCTACTCAGGAGCTGAGCGGCCACTATAACTGTCAAGTCTCTGCTGTATTATACAGCAGAGACCCGGTGCTAACACCCGCGTGCGGGTGCGGGTACAGGCACTGATTTCGGGTGTTAAGCCCTCCAGATTGCATGAAGTCCAGAGCCAGCAATCAGTTGCCACGACATACGTGAGCCTATTGAAGGCTCCAAGGCTTGTCTGGCAATAATTTGTATGAAAGGCTGCTCTATGCCAATATTTTGCAATGCTTTGCATTAGTGATCAGACCCCTGAGGTTCAAGACCCCTAGGGGCTCTAATAAATATAATAAAAATAAAAAAAGTATAAAAACAAAAAAAAAAAATTATAAGGAATTAAAAATTTAAATCACCCCCTTTCCCTTGAATACATATGAAAGTACTTAAATACTGTGAAACACATATACATTAGGTATCCCTGTGCGTGAAAATGCCCAGTCTACAAACTTATAAAAATATTTTTGACATACAGTGAATGGTGTTGCTGGAAAAAAATTCTAAAGATTTGAACTGCCGTTTTTTCGCTGTTTCGCCTTTCATTAAGATTTGAATAAAAATCGATCAAAGCAATAGACATTTCCCAAAATAGTATAACTAAAAAGTACATCTGGCCCGCAAAAAGGGCACCCTATGCATCCCCGTACACAGAAATATAAAAAAGTTACGAAAATATGGCGACTCCAATAATTTTTATTTTTTTTTTGCAAAGGTTGCCAAGTGTTTGTATTACTGGAGCAGTCTGGTCCACACATCACAGATATTCTTCCTTACTTCTATCAATGATTTATATTACTAATCTGCCTGTAATTGATTAAATCTGATTAAAGTTTGTTCTAATTCTCCTACTCCTAGCTACTGTATATTGCAAGCTTTGCAGCACTCGGTGCTCTGTATCATGCAGTGATGAATATCACATCCATCCCCTACTTCCACCATCACTGAAATGCCTCGTGTTCTCAGCTAACAGCTGAGAAGCTGTTAGCTGATGTCAGATGATGCCATTTATCATAATGACCCACAGACATGTGTGTCTTCTGTAATTTTACTGCGCAATATATGAGGCAGCAGCCATTTTAGTTCCTCTAAGATGAATTGGTTTGGGTTTATTCGGTTTCGTTAAAATCCGAACAATTTGGAATATTTCGGTCAAACCTGGCTTGTGACAAATTGGTTCACCCATCTCTATTACCATGTAATATTCCATTTGATATAGTGGGAAGCTGGAAAAAAATCAGAATGGGATGGATTTAGAAAAGAAAATGAGGCAATTGCAGTTTTTTATGTGTTTTGCTTTTACAGTGCTCACAGTGTGGTAAACATTACCTATATTCTGCGGATCGGTACAATCACGCTGGTATCAAACTTATCTCTTTTTATATCTTTTTTTTTATTATTTTAATACCATTATAATATTCAAAACTTTGAAAAATACAAGTCGCCATATTCTGACATCCATGTACATAACTGAATCTTTTTTTGTGAGGAACGTTGTAGTTTTTAGTTATACCTTTTTGGGGATGATATTTTGATCACTTTTTCTTGAATTTTTTTGGGGGAAGTGAAAAAAAAAAATCTGACATTTCCATTTTTTTTTCCTGCTACAGTGTTCACCATATGGGATTATCTTTATAATTTTATATTTTGGACATTTGGGACACGGGGATATCTAATATGTTTATGGTTATTTTTGTTTAGTTATTTGTAAAGATGGGCAAATCAGCTCACAACGAACCGGATTTGAGCCAAATATTACAAATTGTTTGGTCTGAAAAGACCCCAGAGTATAATAATAATATATATGTTTAAAAAAACTAATTTTACTTTAATTTTTATTTTTCGTCATTTGAAGGGACAGTAACATGCGATCATTTGATCGCTTATACAATACACTGCAATACTTTTAGTGTGCTTGCAGAGCTTAACATGGAACATTTTACAGACCTGGGAGCCTTCAAAAAGAATTCCTGCTGCCATAGCAATTGAATAGCAACCATAATGTTGTTGTGGGGGTGGATGGATTAGTTCAAGGGTCGAGGAAATCCCATCCCACTGATTGGTCTCTCAGATGGCATGGTTGCAATTGACTATGGCATCTGAGGGGCCAAAGGTCTGTGGTCTGTGTTATGATCCCAGACACTGCTGGAGCATAGATTAAAAACTCTAAGGTCAGGGAAATGGTCAAGATCTTGAACTATAAGGCCTCATGCACACAACCAGTCCACAGACCGAGGGAGTTACAGTGTTTTAACGGAAAGCACTTGGACAGCACTCTGCTAACTTTCTGTGGAAAACGCTGTGGAAAAAAACCCAATGCATTTCCGCCATTGTCCTTTCCTCAGTGTTTTTTTTTGCAGCAATTCGTTGTGTGGGGCCTTAGCCTAAAGGTGTTTTTCTGTACGTAGTCATATTTAACTCTTTAACTATGGTGGGCACTCAAGAACTGAGCGGCTGCCATTACTACTGAGTCTCCAATATATTATATAGTAGAGACACGGAAGTAACTCTACTGATAAAATCAGTGAAACCTGACCGAGGTACCATTTTCCGGTGGTACATTTTACTGCCATTTTGACTTTGATCTCTGTCCCCAGGAACGAGATCCAGGGTGGCAATCCGCTACTATGACAGCTCAGAGTCTATTGAAGGCTCCCAGACTTGTCATCAGTTTATTTCTATTACAGGCTGAGCTAGACAGCCTATGATAGAGTATATACAGTAATAGAGTATGCATTGTACATTACATTGCAATACATTAGCATTGCAGCATATTGTATTAGTGGTTAGACCCCCTGGGGTTTAAGACCCCTGGGGGGGCGGGGTCTAAAAATAAAAGTTAAAAATAAATAAATAATAGTATATATATATATATATATATATATATATGTATATAAAATTAACATCATGTATAAATAATATAAATAATAAATAAATAATATAAATAATAATAAATAATAATAAAAATAAAATTATAAATAATAATAATAATATTTGTTATTATAAATATTAATATATATAAATATAAAAATAAACAATGTAAAATGAACACACATTAGGCCTCCTTGGATCCAAAAATGCTAAATCTACAAATATTTTTCACATTTGGTAAAGGTAATAATAGCTGGGTTTCTGACATGTCCCAGGCCACCTGTGGGTGGTTTAGTGTCCCAAATTGCACTGACAGATTCCCTTTAATAAGAAATCCTGTCAGTATGCCATGCTGTCATCATTATTGGTGGGTGATTCAGTGCTGGGACATCCAAGTTCAATAGACCTGGTGTCCTAAGTTCTCCTTTCCTCCTCATTTTCAAGGCCATGGTGAGGAACATTGGGTGCTTCAGTTCTATACAAATTCTATTGGAGTAACAAAAACATATGACCCACAGTGAGGATCTCGGCATATGTGGATAGATTATGGTAAGTCTATTTGGTGGGTAAACTCCTAGGAGTCTGTGAGAAAGAAAATATCTGTAAGTACATACCTTCTTCAGGCTTTTGTGAATGGCAATGCTTACAAGAAAGAAGAACGTAACTGCCAAAAACAGCAAATTCTTTGATGACTTTGTAAGGGCCATTAGACCTGAGAGAGAAAAGAACAGACTGCGGTCAGTTTCTGGTTGAAATAACTCACTTGGATGAAATGAACATATCAAAAACATCAACTTAAAGGGGCTGTCCAGGATAAATGTTTTTTTTTTTTATTCTAGGTGCCGAGGAAGGTAAAAAAAACAAACAGACAAACTCACCTGTCTCCGGTGCTCCGAGGTCTCCCAGCATGGTCCGGTCCTACTGCTCCACTGTTTTCTTCCAGCAGAGGTCCCTGCAGCACGTGACTGACTCCGGCAAAAGAAGACAGCCAATCAGCAGGACCGGACCGCGCTGGGAGACACCAAAGCACCAGGGACATGTGAGTATGTTTTGTTTTTTCATTTTTTTTTTTCACCTTCCCTGGCCTAATTTATAAAATAATTTTTGTCCTAGACAACCACTGTAATGCAAAGTTATTTCCTATTAACTAGACGGACATGAAATACAGTAAATTGTGATAGGTAACAAACTAATTTTTCTGCAAAAACATTCATCACGAGTAACTGGCTTAAAGGGAGTCTGTCACCAGGGTGAAGCATATTAAACCAGCAATACAGTTAGATAGGTCAGACTCATCTGAATGTAACTCCTTTTCTCCATGAAAATCTGTGCCTCCGAAGCCGAGATGTTCATTTATTTCAGAATATGCAAATAAACAATTTGGAGCATCGAAGGCGGCTCTGCTGCTCCAAACTGCTACACCCCACACTGCTGTAATACACCCCTCCTTCCCCCTTCCCTTCTTTGAATGACAGGACCAGGGAGCTATACTGAAATCTCGCCCTGTGTTCTCACATTCACGCCAGCATATTAGAGCTGTGTGGGGGCATTCCAGTTTGGAGCAACGGAGCTGCCCCCGATGCTCCAGACTGCTCATTTGCATATTTTAAAATCAAAAGCAGAACAAATATTTTTGCAGTAACTGTTTATACCCAGAGTGGAATCCTTTTATAGTTTGGTCCTCAGCATTATTCCTCTCCTGTAACACAGCATGGCTTCCCCCTGTCATTCCTGGTTCCTAACTTTGCTCCCTTTTCCATTTTGTCCCTTCACTGCTAATCTTGATCATACTTGCTGACAATTCATAAGCCAAAATCTGAACTTTAAAGCCCACCTGGGAATACCCTAAGAACACCTATTTTGGAGTGAGATTTACATAACACCTACCCCATTCATGTCTCACCAGCTAAGTGGCTCACCATGTATATATATCCAATCTATGGTCTTATCATAGAGGTTCCCACTGAAAACAGTTTTTTGGTTGTATATGGGAGATAGTCTTCCCCCTTTCCCCTTCCTGCCACAGGCATTTTTCAATTTTCAATTTTTTTTGGCTCCCCACCTTCCAAACCCATAACTTTTTTATTTTTTGGTTCACAGAGCCATATGCCTGTTAAATCCCCCCCCCCCTGCTTCCTTTCTGTCTGTTTGCTTTTTATGTTAGGGTTCCCCCCCCTGGGAACATTCCTGTACATGTTGTGTTTGTATTTGTATCTGCTTATCTTATCTTTGCTGCTGTAACACACTGAATTTCCCCACTGTGGGACTATAAAAGAACTATTATTATAATAATAATAATTATTAATGTTTGCAGGACAAATTGTTCTTCATAATGGTACCATTTAATATTTTGTATAATGTACTGGGAAGCTGGAAAAAAATTCAGAATGGGGTGGAATTGAAGAAAAACTGAGTTTGTGCAACATTCTTATGGGCTTTGTTTTTACGGTGTTCACTGTGTTCACTGTGACATATCATCTATTGTCTATGGGATGGTACAATTCCAGGAATATTAATTTTTTTTTTAGTTTTAAGTTTTAACCCCTTAAAAAAAATCCAAATCCAAAACTTTGCAAAAAAGCATTCTTAATTTATGCATAAGGCGTCTTTTTTTGCGGGGCCAGATATCCTTTTTTAGCCATACCATTTTGCAGAATGCCTATTTGCATTTTATCCAAATTTTTATGGGAGGCGAAAAACAACGGTTCGGCTCTTTTGGTTTTTTTCCCCCATTCACAGGGGAAAAATATTATTAGATGTTTGTAGACTGGGCATTTTCAGACTCAGGGATGCCTAATGTGTATGTGTTTCACTTTATTTAAGTACTTTCCTATGTGTATTAGGGAAATTTGAATTTTTAATACTTTTTTATATTTTTTTAGTTTTTTTTTTTACTGTAATTTTTAGACCTCTAGGGGTCTTGAAAATTACTCATGAAAGTGTAGTAGGTGCAATTTTTGTTGCAAACGGTGTTTAGAAAGCAATTTTTTTTTTTCCAACAGAAATCTGGCATAGACTCAAAAAAATCTGCCCTACTGTAAAGATGCTTGTTTGTTGGCTCAGATACAGGAGATACAGTGGCAGATGAACAGGCAATGCTCAAGGCACAGTTTACTTACTAGGATTCTTCCAGTCACAAGTAACATGTAGGCACAATTCACATGCCGCAAGCAATATCCACAATTTCGGGCTCTCTACAAACACGGACAGGAGTGTCTGCTCTTCACTCCCTCCTTTAGTCCTCTCACTCTTTCCACCACAGTGAATCAGGGTAACCCCTAGGAGTTGGTCCTCTCTCCTCACTCTGCCACTATTGGAGAAATTCAGGGCATGCCTCGGCAATGGATAGCAGGTTTACTCACTGAAGTGAAGTCTTTCAAACATTGGGGGGAGTTTATTAAGAGTGGCAATTCTTATGCCAGTCATAATTGATTCTCCAATAGGCACCAGGCCCTCAAGAATTGCTAAGAGGCTTTTACCTCTATCACCTAGATCCCCAACTCACTCCTCCCACTGTTTAAAAAAAGTGGTTAGCGGGCACAGAAGCTGAGATCCGCCATGGTGTGCCAAAAATGCTCCAAATTGAGGCCCGTTTTTGGCCATTTTCTTGGTGCATCTCTTATTGTAAATCTGGGCCACTATTGTCATCCAAGAGCTCTTCCCAGTGAAAATAATATGAAAAAAAGCTGTTTTTCTTGAGCTTCTTACTACATTTCCAAAGATTCCCTGTGTTCGCTGAGAAGAACTGCCCAGCCCACCTCAGCAGATTCTTGGGACATTCCTTTGCCCAGGAGGAATGTCCTTCAGGTGTGGGCAGGAGTCACATAATAACCTTAACAGTGACAGTATCGAATATTCAGTATATAATGCGGTAGACTTATTAAGACTGGTGTTTCGTATGCTAGCCTTAACAGAGGCTGTGACTGGTGCATGGCGCACCTAAATTATCAAGAGGCCACTTCATAAATCGGCGCTGGTATGTGCCGGAATGGAAGTCTACATCAGTTATGAACTGGGGTAGAATTTCTATATCACTCACTCCAGAAAACTGGTGTGAATTATAATAAAAATGTCTGGCCGAGGTGTCCCAGCTCCAGCCCGACCCACTTCATCCACATTCCAAGAAAGTGGCGAACAAGGCGCAGAATGGGTGAGCTTTCCTCAAAGAAAGGCTCCCCAGAGATACACCACATTATCACCTATGTGATACAATGAACTGATCATTAAAACCTACAAAACCAGTTTCTTTGTATAAATCCTTAGAAACAATGTCAGACATGTTTGTGGTTTGGGACAAATAAAAAAATGTCAGAATAGAAGGATGACGTATTAAAACCTTGGAAATATACAAATACAATCACAACCACATTATATCCACATTGTAAGGGAATTGCCAGTTGAGCAATTCCCCAGTGCCGCTGCAGAACCCTGGGGGGAGGGGCACAACAAGACAGTGAGCCCTAAGCTGAACCCCCCCAACTGTCCCTGGCTAACTTGCCTATCTGTCCTAGGCGACAGCAGTAACTGGTTGACAGGCCCTACCTAATATAGGTGACAACACAGAACGCAGACAGGACAAACAACGGACAAAGGGAGGTCGACTAGCCAAGGGGTCGGTAACAGTCCAGCAATGCAGTACAAAATCACAATCCAAGGGAATAGTCACAGACAAAGCCAAAGATCAGAAATAGGAATACAGGTAACAAAACAGCACGGAATAAAGGCAGGTATGCAGAAGCAATAACCAGCGCCAATGTGAGGGCTGACAACCTGTTTATAGAAAGACAGGACCTGCCCCAGACTGGATTGGTAGACAGACTGTCAATCATACAGGCAAGGCTGAGATGAACTATTAGAGGAGCAGAGAGAAACAAAGATGCAGGAGACGGGTGTGGCAGAAATTCAATTACAGACAGGAGGTATTAGGACAGTGTTCATACTGAGCAACAAGAAACCTACGCAAGGAATCAAACTGAACACTCCTCCTTCGCCGCAGCGTGTGAGCAGAGGGTGTCGCAGAGACCCGAACAGGCAGAGATGTTACACACATTTTAGCCACTGACTATAAAGAGGGTCCAGAGAGTAGATGGAAGGTAAACAACACAGAAGAGATAACGTAAGGTGAGTTTTAAAATTTTTTAAATTTTTTGATGTATAATAATTTACCGGCCATAGCAATTTTAGTTCATCCAAGACAAATTCCGAAATTGTTCAGTTTCACTAAAAACCAACAATTTGGAATATTCAGGTTGAATCTGGTTTGTTGCAAACCAATTTGCCCATTTCTAGAGAGAACAGAAGAAAACAATGAAGTGATGCCAGTGTGACAGCCCCCTAATAAAGTTGATGATTAGAAACTGATTGGGTTCTGAATCCATAATGTCCAGCTATAGCTGTAGGTATCCCATTAAAGAAAGTCCCTTTAGGCTAAGGAGCCATGTAGTGAGCCGCAGCCAAAAAGCCAGAATTTGCCAGAATCCCATCCACTTTGCAGGTACTGTAAAACAAAATCGTGGCTATGTGGGCCCTTAAAGAACTTTGTAAGGCAGAATACAATGTGAAAAAGCCTGTGTGTGAAAAAATGTTAATGTAAAAACTGCTGCAAGGTTATGACTGCAGGGATATAACGATACTCCGAATAAAAATCCATGAGACAAAACTTTTTGTGGGTTGAGTGGGTATTGGCCACAGCTTTATTTAACAAATATTTTTTAAACAATAAATTAACCTCAAACAATCCGTACCCATAAAAACTATACCAAAAGACTTCTCTCCTGATCCTCTCCGAACGCTACCACTAGTCGCCAGCTGGCGTGTGGACCATCTTTTCTTTCCTCTGAGCAAGGACTCCCACCATCTGCTGTGACATTGAAGATCCCAGATGAAAATTCTCCCCCGACGTCAAGCAGTACAGGGAAAAAAAAACCAAACTAAGGGAGGGTGCGAGGGTAATTCTTCACCAGATCTGTTAGGTAAGAAGAGCTGTTACTTTCCCACCCACAGTTTATAAAACTGTTGAAACTCTGCCTCCACCTTGTTTTATTAACCTTTGCCTATCCCTTGCAGTCATTCTCCATGTCATTTTGCATTTTATGGCCTCCCTGGTGTCCAAACATAAAAGGGAACACTGCATAGAGTAACACCGCACTGACAGCGTATGGATGGAAGGTTATATTTATACTCACAGTAGTAAAACCAGTTTATTGCCCAACCTTGAATTTCTTCCAGAAGAAGGTGTCAGAGCCGAGCAACAGACTATTATTTATAAGTGGGAACTATTGTTTATAAGGGGGCTATTACAAATAATAGGGGACTATTATTTAAAGGGGTAACTATTATGGAGGAGAGGGCTATTATTAATAAGGGGGAACTAGTTATAAGGGAGCAGTATTATTTTTAAGGGGTGACTGTTGCTGATAAGGATGAAGTATTACAGATAAGAGATACTATTACTGATACAGGGCACTATTTATAAGCAGGGACTATCAGTTATAAGGGCGCTATTACTGATAAGGGAGTAATATTATTTATAAGCAGGGACTATTATTTATAAGGAGGTGTTATAATAACTGATGAAGTGGTACAAAAATGTATTAGGCGGTACAAAGGTGGTCATTTGAATTGTGTGTGGGAAAATGGGGGTTGTTATTACTGTTTTGGGGGCAGAAAGGAGGCGTTAATAAAGGGGTTGCCACTGGAAGTGCTTTTAATTTTGCCCAGCCCCACACTTTGTCTAACACTGGCCCTGCCCCCAGTCAGGAAGAGGAACTTGCTCAGCTGCTTCCACCTGATTTATGGTGCCCACTTTCTGTACTGAGGACCTTTGAAAAGCTAACCGAGGTAATTACAGAGCTAGGAACAATATCTATAACTATAGCTATAAAAACCTGTATTCAACTCCAACCAACACTGTCCCTGTTCAGTCATTTACAAAGAGGCTGACATGTAGAATACCACCAAGAAATACATAAAAAGAGGATGGATAACTACAGCAAAAATAGAAGGCCACCTCACCTACATGAAACTTAAAGGGTTTTCCCATAAACATAACCATATTTAAATTTGAAAAAAAAATAAATAAATTAAAGAAAATTAAAAGTTAAACATTGTAGCAAATAATAATAATAATAATAATATGTAAATAATAATACTACTAATAATCATAATAATTTTAAATTGTGCACAGCTTTAAAGATTTTCTCTAACTATGGTGGTGACAGTTTCTTGTCTTCATTGTTTGCCAATTCTTCTTCTAGTTCTTATTATTATATTATTTATTTACTAATTCCATGGTGCTGGACATTACTATATTGATTCCATGGTGCTGTACATTATTATATTAATTAAATGGTGCTGTACATTATTATATTAATCCCATGGTACTGTACAGTATTATATTAATTCCATGGTGTTGTACATTATTATATTAATTCCATTGGGCTGTACATTATTATATTAATTAAATGGTGCTGGATATTATTATATTAATTCCATGTTGTTGTACATCATATTAATTCCATTGTGCTGTACATTATTATATTAATTCCATTGTGCTGTACATTATTATATTAATTCCATGGTGCTGGACATTATTATATTAATTCCATGGTGCTGTACAGTATTAACTCCATGGTGCTGGACATTATTATATTAATTCCATTGTGCTGTACCGTATTATATTAATTCCATGGTGCTGTACATTATTATATTAATTCCATTGTGCTGTACAGTATTATACTAATTCCATGGTGCTGGACATTATTATATTAATTCCATTGTGCTGTACAGTATTATACTAATTCTATGGTGCTGGACATTATTATATTAATTCCATGGTGCTGTACCGACTTAAAACCACGGCAGGACATTATTATAATTCCATTGTGCTGTACCGTAATATTAATTCCATGGTGCTGTACAGTATTATATTAATTCCATGGTGCTGTACAGTATTATACTAATTCCATGGTGCTGGACATTATTATATTAATTCCATGGTGCTGCACATTTGAGGGTTTACATACACCTTTCTGCAAAATATAGATAATAAAGCAGACCATCACAGTTTTTATTGTTGTCATCTTGTCTCTTTATTATTATCTAAATATATCCTTTTTTTTGTCTGGTATAAATAAAAGTTATGTTTTAATTATTTATCTATTGAGGCCTATCAACCCAAACATTATATTTTCACCAGATACAAGATAGTGTCCGTGAAAAGGGGTTTTACTTTCCCTCTTTATATATTCAAAGTCTTTACGAATTCTTCACATACAATACAAGTACAGTACTAACAGTGACCAACTGGTACAGTGGGATAGAGGGCCCTGTCCACGAGGGCTTACAATCTATGAGGGAAGGGTTATAGGGTTATAGGTGAGGGTAGACGCTGTTCAGGTGGTGGTGTGGTGACAGTAGCATTATTGGAGGTTGTAGGCCTTCCTGAATAGGTGAGTCTTCAAGATCTTTTTGAAGCTTGTGATTGTGGGGGACAGTATTATTATTATTAGTTATTTATTATGCTTACTTGTATAGCGCCATCATATTCCGCTGCGCTTAACAGACATTGTCAGTCACTGTCCCATATAAGGCTCACAATCTACATTCCCTATCAGTATGACTTTGAAGTGTGGGAGGAAACCCACGCAAACACGGGGAGAACATACAAACTCCTTGCAGATGTTGTCCTTGGCAGGATTTGAACCCAGGACTCCAGCGCTGCAAGGCTGCAGTGCTAACTGGTATTGATTTCCAGAGTATGCGTGATGTACGGGAGAAATCTTGGAGGTGGTTGAGTGAAGATTAGATAAGAGCAGAGAGGAGTAGGAGGTCTAGAGAGGATATCAGAGGTTATGTGTGGGTAGGCAGCTTGAGATTAGGTCAGAGATGTACAGAGGGGACAGGTTGTGGATGACTTTGTTTGTCTGCATTATGAATACGACCATGAAAACAGGAACTTTCTATGGTCTGGAACTTATCAGAAACCCAGCCGTGATGTCCTTATTGTGGACAGATTATCAGGCAGGGACACTACAAGCTCCTGAAGGTTTAAAGATGGTGACAGGCTGACAAGACAAGATTTTTGCTCCGCTGTGTTAGTCCTGGGGAGAATACTGAGACGAAACATCAGCCGACCCAAAATTCGGTGCTCTTTCCATTTGTTCGGAGTGAACCTGTATGTGCCAGGAATTGTGGAACTAGTCCACAATATCTGAGAGTGCTGGGCATGTATTGGTCACTTTTAAAAATGTGCTCGACAAACTGATGACATCATAAGACTGTGCATAAATTGTCCTTTTCGCTTGTAAAAGTCTCTGTTCTTCTCACTAAAGAAGAAATTAAACCCAACAAAATGATTACCCAATTCCTCTACTTATTTATGGACAGAGTGCACCAGAAAGAACAGAAAAATACCACAAGTTCGACACTTTTTAAAGATGTGCCCCAGAACGGGCGCGGTTTAGAAGTGTCTAACATTGCAAAACATTTAGGAAGCAGAAAAGAACGGATATGGCGACACTAATAAGACTGTTAGTGTCACCTTCCTTTCCGTCACTTACTGTTCCTGCTGAAGACAACAGCTGGACAATAACCTGATGAGTCCAGTGAGTCTCCAGATATTTTATGAGTTGTACTTGAAGCTGTCAGTACACAGAATATTTGTTTAAGACAAACACAGATACCAGGCTGCAACAAAACATATAAACTTACAGGCGCAAGCAATAAAATGAACCTGGCTATGGAGATGTGCAGACCAAAGAAAGGATCTTGAGATGAGCAACATTTCCTCTACAGATTTTTTTTTTTTTGAAATGTGTGAAAGTAATTAGCCAGAATCCCATCCACATGGCAGGTAATGTAAAACGCTGCATTTTCGGAACGTAGGGCCCTGGCCTAAAAGGGTTATCCAAGACCAGACAGTGATCTGTTGATTTTTTTATGCCTTATCTTTAGGTAGTTTCCACCTGAAACTCCCATACAAGTGAATGGGAGGCAGAAAAAAAAACTCCAGAAAAAATTTATGAGGCAGTTTTTGCAAAATCCACCTAAAAAAAGCTAAAAAGTTTAGGAAACAAAACTCTGTGTGCTAGGCAAAAAACTGTCTCAGAAACCTCTTCAAAAACTGCTTCAATAAAAGCTTCAAACATTGCATGGATTATTGGCAGCATATCCATGATGACACAGGGCACTGTGCTGCCGATGATGCATCTTTTAACCTGCACAAAAAATGCAATAAGCTGACCAGTTTATGTTTGCTCTTTGGTCAGCTTATCTGCAGGACAGTTACGCTTTATGCACACGTGCTAGCACACTGCACTGACCCATTTGTCTCAATGGACCCATACACTTGCCCTTGTATTATCACAGGTCCTATACCTGTCATAGTGTAGAACACTGACAGGGCTCCTAGGAACCTATCTATAAAACATAGTGTAGAACTCTGTCAAGACTCCTAGGAACCTATCTATAAAACTGTGTAGAACACTGTTGGGGCTCCTAGGAATCTATCTATAAAACATAGTGTAGAACTCTGTCAGGAGTCCTAGGAACCTATCTATAAAACTGTGTAGAATACTGTCAGGGCTCCTAGGAATCTATCTATAAAACATAGTGTAGAACTCTGTCAGGGGTCCTAGGAACCTATCTATAAAACTGTGTAGGATACTCTCACGGCTCCTAGGAACCTATCTATAAATCATAGCGTAGAACACT
>CAMRHE010001302.1:0-32500 GCA_947044405.1 Leptodactylus fallax
GGACACCCTGTGACTGGCCTCTGTCCCTGGTCAGGTTCCCCTGTGTCTCCTCCTCCTGGACACCCTGTGACTGGCCTCTGTCCCTGGTCAGGTTCCCTGTGTCTCCTCCTCCTGGACACCCTGTGACTGGCCTCTGTCCCTGGTCAGGTTCCCTGTGTCTCCTCCTCCTGGACACCCTGTGACTATCCTCTGTCCCTGGTCAGGTTCTTTGGGACGCCCCCTCCTGGACACCCTGTGACTGGCCTCTGTCCCTGGTCAGGTTCTCTGGGACTCCTCCTCCTGGACACCCTGTGACTGGCCTCTGTGCCTGGTCAGGTTCCCTGTGTCTCCTCCTCCTGGACACCCTGTGACTGGCCTCTGTCCCTGGTCAGGTTCTCTGGGTCTCCTCCTCTGTCCCTGGTCACGTTCCCTGTGTCTCCCCCTGGACACCCTGTGACTCCTCCTCCCTGGACACCCTGCGCTGACTATCCTCCGTCCCTGGTCAGGTTCCCTGGGTCTCCTCCTCCTGGACACCCTGTGACGGCCCTATCCTCCGTCCCTGGTCACGTTCCCTGTGTCTCCTCCTCTTGGACACCCTGTGACTATCCTCCGTCCCTGGTCACGTTCCCTGTGTCTCCTCCTCCTGGACACCCTGTGACTATCCTCCGTCCCTGGTCACGTTCCCTGTGTCTCCTCCTCCTGGACACCCTGTGACTATCCTCCGTCCCTGGTCAGCCCGCCCCCCGTCTCCTCCTCCGCTGTGACTATCCTCCGTCCCTGGTCACGTTCCCTGTGTCTCCTCCTCCTGGACACCCTGTGACTATCCTCCGTCCTGGTCAGGTTCCCTGTGTCTCCTCCTCCTGGACACCCTGTGACTATCCTCCGTCCCTGGTCACGTTCCCTGTGTCTCCTCCTCCTGGACACCCTGTGACTATCCTCCGTCCCTGGTCACGTTCCCTGTGTCTCCTCCTCCTGGACACCCTGTGACTATCCTCCGTCCCTGGTCAGGTTCCCTGTGTCTCCTCCTCTTGGACACCCTGTGACTATTCTCCGTCCCTGGTCACGTTCCCTGTGTCTCCTCCTCCTGGACACCCTGTGGACACCCTGTGACTATCCTCCGTCCCTGGTCACCCGGTTCCCTGTGTCTCCTCCTCTTGGACACCCTGTGACTATTCTCCGTCCCTGGTCACGTTCCCTGTGTCTCCTCCTCCTGGACACCCTGTGACTATTCTCCGTCCCTGGTCAGGTTCCCTGTGTCTCCTCCTCCTGGACACCCTGTGACTATCCTCCGTCCTGGTCACGTTCCCTGTGTCTCCTCCTCCTGGACACCCTGTGACTATTCTCCGTCCCTGGTCACGTTCCCTGTGTCTCCTCCTCCTTGGACACCCTGTGACTATTCTCCGTCCCTGGTCACGTTCCCTGTGTCTCCTCCTCCTTGGACACCCTGTGACTATTCTCCGTCCCTGGTCACGTCCCTGTGTCTCCTCCTCCTGGACACCCTGTGACTATTCTCCGTCCCTGGTAGTCTCTGTGTCTCCTCCTCTTGGACACCCTGTGACTATTCTCCGTCCCTGGTCACGTTCCCTGTGTCTCCTCCTCTTGGACACCCTGTGACTATTCTCCGTCCCTGGTCACGTTCCCTGTGTCTCCTCCTCTTGGACACCCTGTGACTATCCTCCGTCCTGGTCACGTTCCCTGTGTCTCCTCCTCTTGGACACCCTGTGACTATCCGTCCGGGTCAGGTTCCCTGTGTCTCCTCCTCCTGGACACCCTGTGACTATCCTCCGTCCTGGTCACGGTTCCCTGTGTCTCCTCCTCCTTGGACACCCTGTGACTATTCTCCGTCCCTGATCACGTTCCCTGTGTCTCCTCCTCCTGGACACCCTGTGACTATCCTCCGTCCCTGGTCAGGTTCCCTGTGTCTCCTCCTCCTGGACACCCTGTGACTATCCTCCGTCCTGGTCAGGTTCCCTGTGTCTCCTCCTCCTGGACACCCTGTGACTATCCTCCGTCCCTGGTCAGGTTCCCTGTGTCTCCTCCTCTTGGACACCCTGTGACTATTCTCCGTCCCTGGTCACGTTCCCTGTGTCTCCTCCTCTTGGACACCCTGTGACTATTCTCCGTCCCTGGTCACGTTCCCTGTGTCTCCTCCTCCTGGACACCCTGTGACTATCCTGTCTCTGGTCAGGTTCTGTATATCCTCTCCTATAGGATACTGTCTGACTGTCTTCTTTCCTTGGTCATGTTCTCCATGTCCTCTGCTCTTGGTCAGGTTGTCATAATCTCAGTTCCCTCTATTGTCTAGTGTTGTGTCGGGGGACTCCCATAGGTATGGGGTGTCAGGGGATGATATTAGGGGGTTAGCCTGCTCTTTTACCTGTACATTCTCCTCTCCAGTCACCGCCATATTATCTGTCCAGCGCCTCTCATTGCTTTCATTCTTATATCAGATTTCCACATTATCAGCCACGAGCCAGATGGTGCCACAATAACCTAAGCAGTAACCAGGAGCACTGCTGACCCTGTACCACACCCAGTACACACTGCTGGGCCCGACCACACCCAGTACCACTGCTGTACCCTGTACACACACCCAGTACACACTGCTGTACCCTGTACTACTACACCCAGTACTACACTGCTGGGCCCGACTACACACCCAGTATCACACTGCTGTACCCTGTACTACTACACCCAGTACACACTGCTGTACCCGTACACTACACCCAGTACACACGCTGGTCCCCACTACTACACCCAGTATCTACACTGCTGGGCCTCGACTACTACACCCAGTATCTACATTGCTGTACCCTGTACTACTACACCCAGTATCTACACTGCTGAGCCTCGCACTACTACACCCAGTATCTACACTGCTGTACCCTGTACTACTACACCCAGTATCTACACTGCTGGGCCTCGCACTACTACACCCAGTATCTACACTGCTGTACCCGTACTACTACACCCAGTATCTACACTGCTGTACCCTGTACTACTACACCCAGTATCTACACTGCTGGTCCTCTCACTACTACACCCAGTATCTACACTGCTGGGCCTCGTACTACTACACCCAGTATCTACATTGCTGTACCCTGTACTACTACACCCAGTATCTACACTGCTGAGCCTCGCACTACTACACCCAGTATCTACACTGCTGTACCCTGTACTACTACACCCAGTATCTACACTGCTGAGCCTCTCACTACTACACCCAGTATCTACACTGCTGTACCCTGTACTACTACACCCAGTATCTACACTGCTGGGCCTCGCACTACTACACCCAGTATCTACACTGCTGTACCCTGTACTACTACACCCAGTATCTACACCGCTGCGCCTCGCACTACTACACCCAGTATCTACACTGCTGACCCTGACTACACACCCAGTACACACTGCTGTACCTGACTACTACACCCAGTACACACGCTGACCCTGTACTACTACACCCAGATCTACACTGCTGGGCCTCGTACTACTACACCCAGTATCTACACTGCTGGGCCTCTCACTACACACCCAGTACTACACGCTGTACCCTGTACACTACACCCAGTACACACTGCTGTCCCTGTACTACTACACCCAGTATCTACACTGCTGTACCCTGTACACTACCCCAGTACACACTGCTGTACCCTGTACTACTACACCCAGTATCTACACTGCTGTACCCTGTACTACTACACCCAGTATCTACACTGCTGGGCCTTGCACTACTACACCCAGTATCTACACTGCTGGGCCTCGTACTACTACACCCAGTATCTACACTGCTGTACCCTGTACTACTACACCCAGTATCTACACTGCTGTACCCTGTACTACTACACCCAGTATCTACACTGCTGAGCCTCGCACTACTACACCCAGTATCTACACTGCTGTACCCTGTACTACTACACCCAGTATCTACACTGCTGTACCCTGTACTACTACACCCAGTATCTACACTGCTGGGCCTCGTACTACTACACCCAGTATCTACACTGCTGGGCCTCTCACTACTACACCCAGTATCTACACTGCTGTACCCTGTACACACACCCAGTACTACACTGCTGTACCCTGACTACACACCCAGTACTACACTGCTGTACCCTGTACTACTACACCCAGTATCTACACTGCTGTACCCTGTACTACTACACCCAGTATCTACACTGCTGGGCCTTGCACTACTACACCCAGTATCTACACTGCTGGGCCTCGTACTACTACACCCAGTATCTACACTGCTGTACCCTGTACTACTACACCCAGTATCTACACTGCTGGGCCTCGTACTACTACACCCAGTATCTACACTGCTGGGCCTCGCACTACTACACCCAGTATCTACACTGCTGTACCCTGTACTACTACACCCAGTATCTACACTGCTGGGCCTCGTACTACTACACCCAGTATCTACACTGCTGGGCCTCTCACTACTACACCCAGTATCTACACTGCTGGTCCTCTCACTACTACACCCAGTATCTACACTGCTGGGCCTCGTACTACTACACCCAGTATCTACACTGCTGGGCCTCGCACTACTACACCCAGTATCTACACTGCTGGGCCTCGCACTACTACACCCAGTATCTACACTGCTGTACCCTGTACTACTACACCCAGTATCTACACTGCTGGGCCTCGTACTACTACACCCAGTATCTACACTGCTGTACCCTGTACTACTACACCCAGTATCTACACTGCTGGGCCTCGTACTACTACACCCAGTATCTACACTGCTGGGCCTCTCACTACTACACCCAGTATCTACACTGCCGTCCCTGTACAACACACCCAGTATCTACACTGCTGTACCCTGTACTACTACACCCAGTATCTACACTGCTGTACCCTGTACTACTACACCCAGTATCTACACTGCTGTACCCTGTACTACTACACCCAGTATCTACACTGCTGGGCCTTGCACTACTACACCCAGTATCTACACTGCTGTACCCTGTACTACTACACCCAGTATCTACACTGCTGGGCCTCGCACTACTACACCCAGTATCTACACTGCTGTACCCTGTACTACTACACCCAGTATCTACACTGCTGGGCCTCGCACTACTACACCCAGTATCTACACTGCTGACCCGCTACTACACCCAGTATCCACGCTGGGCTGCCTACTACACCCAGTATCTACACTGCTGGGCCTCGCACTACTACACCCAGTATCTACACTGCTGGGCCTCGTACTGTATTATGTCTAGGCGGCAGCCATCTTGTTCTCTGTAGTGATGTGAGGCCGTGTATGAGCTGCGCCATTCTCACCCTCCAGTATATCTAGGCGGCCATCTTGTTCTCTGTAGTGATGTGAGGCCATGTATGAGCTGTGGCAGCCATCTTGTTCTCTGTACTGATGTGAGGCCATGTATGAGCTGCGCCATTCTCACCCGCCAGTATATCTAGGCGGCCATCTTGTTCTCTGTAGTGATGTGAGGCCATGTATGAGCTGTGGCAGCCATCTTGTTCTCTGTAGTGATGTGAGGCCGTGTATGAGCTGCGCCACCCCCCCATAGGCAGCCATCTTGTTCTCTGTACTGATGTGAGGCCATGTATGAGCTGCGCCATTCTCACCCGCCAGTCTGCTTCTTCTCTGGGCGGCGGCCATCTTGTTCTCTGTAGTGATGTGAGGCCATGTATGAGCTGCGCCATTCTCACCCTCCAGTCTGCTTCTTCTCTGGGCGGCGGCCATCTTGTTCTCTGTAGTGATGTGAGGCCATGTATGAGCTGTGGCAGCCATCTTGTTCTCTGTAGTGATGTGAGGCCGTGTATGAGCTGTGGCAGCCATCTTGTTCTCTGTAGTGATGTGAGGCCATGTATGAGCTGTGGCAGCCATCTTGTTCTCTGTAGTGATGTGAGGCCATGTATGAGCTGCGCCATTCTCACCCTCCAGTCTGCTTCTTCTCTGGGTGGCGGCCATCTTGTTCTCTGTAGTGATGTGAGGCCATGTATGAGCTGTGGCAGCCATCTTGTTCTCTGTAGTGATGTGAGGCCATGTATGAGCTGTGGCAGCCATCTTGTTCTCTGTAGTGATGTGAGGCCATGTATGAGCTGTGGCAGCCATCTTGTTCTCTGTAGTGATGTGAGGCCGTGTATGAGCTGCGCCATTCTCATCCTCCAGTCTGCTTTATCTCTGGGCGGCGGCCATCTTGTTCTCTGTAGTGATGTGAGGCCGTGTATGAGCTGCGCCACTTTCTCACCCTCCAGTATATCTAGGCGGCCATCTTGTTCTCTGTAGTGATGTGAGGCCATGTATGAGCTGCCCCCCCTGGCAGCCATCTTGTTCTCTGTACTGATGTGAGGCCATGTATGAGCTGCGCCATTCTCACCCGCCAGTATATCTAGGCGGCCATCTTGTTCTCTGTAGTGATGTGAGGCCGTGTATGAGCTGTGGCAGCCATCTTGTTCTCTGTACTGATGTGAGGCCGTGTATGAGCTGCGCCATTCTCACCCGCCAGTCTGCTTCATCTCTGGGCGGTGGCCATCTTGTTCTCTGTAGTGATGTGAGGCCATGTATGAGCTGTGGCAGCCATCTTGTTCTCTGTAGTGATGTGAGGCCATGTATGAGCTGTGGCGGCCATCTTGTTCTCTGTAGTGATGTGAGGCCATGTATGAGCTGCGCCACCCACCCCCCAGCGGCTTTTCCCCTGGTGGCGGCCATCTTGTTCTCTGTAGTGATGTGAGGCCATGTATGAGCTGCGCCATTCTCACCCTCCAGTCTGCTTCTTCTCTGGGCGGCGGCCATCTTGTTCCCTCAGTGATTGGGGCCAGATGTGGGCGGCAGGCTGCGCCAGGTGTAGTGTGCGGGGTAAGTGGCTGCACATGTGGCGTTTGGCTCGCTCTCCGCTCTGGTGTTCGGATATATAAGCCACAGCATCAGACTCTGAACGCCGCACATTCCAGCCTGACACTGCGCCATCCGTTCCCTGTACACAGCTGCCCTGACTGGCACACACCCGGCCTCCGCTATTGTTACTGAGACTTGTAGTTCTCCCAGGCTGCGGCCATGTGGGATCTGATGTTTTAAGTCATTCACAGGTGGATCCGCCATTGAGACCACATTACAGAGGTGACTGCAGATCCCTGTGAGAGCTCTCTGAGCAGCTCTCAGTGTGAATAGAGGCTAAGAGTAGATGCAGCTCTGGATGTGACTGGAGTATAAGATGATTTTGTAGTAGAGTTGTGACTGGAGAGTTGTTATTACAGCTCTGGTAGTGACTAGAGTATGGTTGTATACTGGCTGCCGGCCGCTTATATAAGCAGTAAACATCTTTGCTCCAGCTGTGGCGCTCGCACACGGGGCGTTGCGCTCACCGCAGATGTTGCGATTTTAATGGATTACTTGTATTTTTTCGCTGCCTTGTTCTCCTTCCAAATCTCCGTGTTGTAAACGAGTCCAGATTGACCGCACGCAGACGCCATCCAGGAGCGAGGACGGGGGTGCAGCCCTTGATCCAATCACAACGCAGCGCTCTTACTGACTCACCTATCATTTCCATATTCTTCCATGTAGCTCCACCCCCAACCCAGTACTCTGTAACTCCTACCCATTCTGGGAGGCGCCTATGTGCTTCATTATTCATGAATACAATTCTAGAATTTCAGTTGTAACTGACACAGTCACAGCCATGGCAGATGCAGTTCTGTTCTCCAGTGTAGAGGATGCTCAGCATCTAATATTTATTATTAGGAAGTCCCTAAAGCACTCAATATAATTACTCCATGCTGGGACTTGTGTAATCTGCGTATCTCCTGTATATAATTATATATGTACAGCCGGTATAACCTGGGTATCCCCTGTATATAATTATATATGTACAGCTGGTATAACCTGGGTATCTCCTGTATATAATTATATATGTACAGCTGGTATAACCTGGGTATCTCCTGTATATAATTATATATGTACAGCTGGTATAACCTGGGTATCTCCTGTATATAATTATATACGTACAGCTGGTATAACCTGGGTATCTCCTATATATAATTATATATGTACAGCTGGTATAACCTGGGTATCTCCTGTATATAATTATATATGTACAGCTGGTATAACCTGGGTATCTCCTGTATATAATTATATATGTACAGCCGGTATAACCTGGGTATCTCCTGTATATAATTATATATGTACAGCCGGTATAACCTGGTTATCTCCTGTATATAATTATATATGTACAGCTGGTATAACCTGGGTATCTCCTGTATATAATTATATATGTACAGCCGGTATAACCTGGGTATCTCCTGTATATAATTATATATGTACAGCTGGTATAACCTGGGTATCTCCTGTATATAATTATATATGTACAGCTGGTATAACCTGGGTATCTCCTGTATATAATTATATATGTACAGCTGGTATAACCTGGGTATCTCTTGTATATAATTATATATGTACAGCCGGTATAACATGGGTATCTCCTGTATATAATTATATATGTACAGCAGGTATAACCTGGGTATCTCCTGTATATAATTATATATGTACAGCCGGTATAACCTGGGTATCTCCTGTATATAATTATATATGTACAGCCGGTATAACTTGGGTATCTCCTGTATATAATTATATACGTACACCTGGTATAACCTGGGTATCTCCTGTATATAATTATATACGTACAGCCGGTATAACCTGGGTATCTCCTGTATATAATTATATATGTACAGCCGGTATAACCTGGGTATCTCCTGTATATAATTATATATGTACAGCCGGTATAACCTGGGTATCTCCTGTATATAATTATATATGTACAGCCGGTATAACCTGGGTATCCCCTGTATATAATTATATATGTACAGCTGGTATAACCTGGGTATCTCCTGTATATAATTATATATGTACAGCCGGTATAACCTGGGTATCTCCTGTATATAATTATATATGTACAGCCGGTATAACCTGGGTATCTCCTGTATATAATTATATATGTACAGCCGGTATAACCTGGGTATTCCCTGTATATAATTATATATGTACAGCTGGTATAACCTGGGTATCTCCTGTATATAATTATATATGTACAGCTGGTATAACCTGGGTATCTCCTGTATATAATTATATATGTACAGCTGGTATAACCTGGGTATCTCCTGTATATAATTATATATGTACAGCTGGTATAACCTGGGGATCTCCTGTATATAATTATATATGTACAGCTGGTATAACCTGGGGATCTCCTGTATATAATTATATATGTACAGCTGGTATAACCTGGGGATCTCCTGTATATAATTATATATGTACAGCTGGTATAACCTGGGTATCTCCTGTATATAATTATATACGTACAGCTGGTATAACCTGGGTATCTCCTGTATATAATTATATACGTACAGCTGGTATAACCTGGGTATCTCCTGTATATAATTATATATGTACACCTGGTATAACCTGGGTATCTCTTGTATATAGTTATATATGTACAGCTGGTATAACCTGGGTATCTCCTGTATATAATTATATATGTACACCTGGTATAACCTGGGGATCTCCTGTATATAATTATATATGTACAGCCGGTATAACATGGGTATCTCCTGTATATAATTATATATGTACAGCTGGTATAACCTGGGGATCTCCTGTATATAATTCTATATGTACAGACGGTATAACCTGGGTATCT
Organism: Leptodactylus fallax; assembly: GCA_947044405.1. NCBI lineage: Eukaryota > Metazoa > Chordata > Amphibia > Anura > Leptodactylidae > Leptodactylus > Leptodactylus fallax. Next base: position 9,654 of record CAMRHE010001302.1, read on the forward strand.
CCTGTATATAATTATATACGTACACCTGGTATAACCTGGGTATCTCTTGTATATAGTTATATATGTACAGCTGGTATAACCTGGGTATCTCCTGTATATAATTATATATGTACACTTGGTATAACCTGGGTATCTCCTGTATATAATTATATACGTACACCTGGTATAACCTGGGTATCTCTTGTATATAATTATATATGTACAGCCGGTATAACCTGGATATCTCCTGTATATTATTGTATATGTACAGCCGGTATAACCTGGGCATCTCCTGTATATTATTGTATATGTACAGCCGGTATAACCTGGGCATCTCCTCTATATAATTATATATGTACAGCTGGTATAACCTGGATATCTCCTGTATATAATTATATATGTACAGCCGGTATAACCTGGGGATCTCCTGTATATAATTATATATGTACAGCCGGTATAACCTGGGTATCTCCTGTATATAATTATATATGTACAGCCGGTATAACCTGGGTACCTCCTGTATATAGTTATATATGTACAGCCGGTATAACCTGGGTATGTCCTGTATATAATTATATATGTACAGATGGTATAACCTGGGTATCTCCTGTATATAATTATATATGTACAGCCGGTATAACCTGGGTATCTCCTGTATATAATTATATATGTACAGCCGGTATAACCTGGGTATCTCCTGTATATAATTATATATGTACAGCCGGTATAACCTGGGTATCCCCTGTATATAATTATATATGTACAGCTGGTATAACCTGGGTATCTCCTGTATATAATTATATATGTACAGCTGGTATAACCTGGGTATCTCCTGTATATAATTCTATATGTACAGCTGGTATAACCTGGGTATCTCCTGTATATAATTCTATATGTACAGATGGTATAACCTGGGTATCTCCTGTATATAATTATATATGTACAGATGGTATAACCTGGGTATCTCCTGTATATAATTATATATGTACAGCCGGTATAACCTGGGTATCTCCTGTATATAATTATATATGTACAGCCGGTATAACCTGGGTATCTCCTGTATATAATTATATATGTACAGCCGGTATAACCTGGGTATTCCCTGTATATAATTATATATGTACAGCCGGTATAACCTGGGTATCTCCTGTATATAATTATATACGTACACCTGGTATAGCCTGGGTATCTCCTGTATATAATTATATACGTACAGCTGGTATAACCTGGGTATCTCCTGTATATAATTATATATGTACAGCCGGTATAACCTGGGTATCTCCTGTATATAATTATATATGTACAGCCGGTATAACCTGGGTATCTCCTGTATATAATTATATACGTACACCTGGTATAACCTGGGTATCTCCTGTATATAATTATATACGTACAGCTGGTATAACCTGGGTATCTCCTGTATATAATTATATATGTACAGCCGGTATAACCTGGGTATCTCCTGTATATAATTATATATGTACACCTGGTATAACCTGGGTATCTCTTGTATATAGTTATATATGTACAGCTGGTATAACCTGGGTATCTCCTGTATATAATTATATATGTACACCTGGTATAACCTGGGGATCTCCTGTATATAATTCTATATGTACAGCCGGTATAACATGGGTATCTCCTGTATATAATTATATATGTACAGCTGATATAACCTGGGGATCTCCTGTATATAATTCTATATGTACAGACGGTATAACCTGGGTATCTCCTGTATATAATTATATACGTACACCTGGTATAACCTGGGTATCTCCTGTATATAATTATATATGTACAGCTGGTATAACCTGGGTATCTCCTGTATATAATTATATATGTACAGCTGGTTAGCCTAGGTATCTCCTGTATATAATTATATATGTACAGCTGGTATAACCTGGGGATCTCCTGTATATAATTTTCTATATGTACAGCTGGTCTAGCCTAGGTATCTCCTGTATATAATTATATACGTACAGCCGGTATAACCTGGGTATCTCCTGTATATAATTATATATGTACAGCCGATATAACCTGGGTATCTCCTATATATAATTATATATGTACAGCCGGTATAACCTGGGTATCTCCTGTATATAATTATATATGTACAGCCGGTATAACCTGGGGATCTCCTGTATATAATTATATATGTATAACTGATATAACCTGGGTATCTCCTGTATATAATTATATATGTACAGCCGGTATAACCTGGGTATCTCCTGTATATAATTATATATGTACAGCCGGTATAACCTGGGTATCTCCTGTATATAATTATATATATGTACAGCCGGTATAACCTGGGCATCTCCTCTATATAATTATATATGTACAGCTGGTATAACCTGGATATCTCCTGTATATAATTATATATGTACATCCGGTATAACCTGGGGATCTCCTGTATATAATTATATATGTACAGCCGGTATAACCTGGGTATCTCCTGTATATAATTATATATGTACAGCCGGTATAACCTGGGGATCTCCTGTATATAATTATATATGTACAGCCGGTATAACCTGGGTATCTCCTGTATATAATTATATATGTACAGCCGGTATAACCTGGGTATCTCCTGTATATAATTATATATGTACAGCCGGTATAACCTGGGTATCTCCTGTATATAATTATATATGTACAGCCGGTATAACCTGGGTATCTCCTGTATATAATTATATATATACAGCCTGGTATAACCTGGGTATCTCCTGTCTATAACTATATATGTACAGCTGGTATAACCTGGATATCTCCTGTATATAATTATATATGTACAGCCGGTATAACCTGGATATCTCCTGTATATAATTATATACGTACACCTGGTATAACCTGGGTATCTCCTGTATATAATTATATACGTACAGCTGGTATAACCTGGGTATCTCCTGTATATAATTATATATGTACAGCCGGTATAACCTGGGTATCTCCTGTATATAATTATATATGTACAGCCGGTATAACCTGGGTATCTCCTGTATACAGTCATATGAAAAAGTTTGGGCACCCCTATTAATCTTAATCATTTTTAGTTCTAAATATTTGGGTGTTTGCAACAGCCATTTCAATTTGATATATCTAATAACTGATGGACACAGTAATATTTCAGGATTGAAATGAGGTTTATTGTACTAACAGAAAATGTGCAATATGCATTAAACCAAAATTTGACCGGTGCAAAAGTATGGGCACCTCAACAGAAAAGTGACATTAATATTTAGTAGATCCTCCTTTTGCAAAAATAACAGCCTCTAGTCGCTTCCTGTAGCTTTTAATCAGTTCCTGGATCCTGGATGAAGGTATTTTTGACCATTCCTCTTTACAAAACAATTCCAGTTCAGTTAAGTTTGATGGTCGCCGAGCATGGACAGCCCGCTTCAAATGATCCCACAGATGTTCAATGATATTCAGGTCTGGGGACTGGGATGGCCATTCCAGAACATTGTAATTGTTCCTCTGCATGAATGCCTGAGTAGATTTGGATCATTGTCTTGCTGAAATATCCATCCCCGGCGTAACTTCAAATTCGTCACTGATTCTTGTACATTATTCTCAAGAATCTGCTGATACTGAGTTGAATCCATGCGACCCTCAACTTTAACAAGATTCCCGGTGCCGGCATTGGCCACACAGCCCCAAAGCATGATGGAACCTCCACCAAATTTTACAGTGGGTAGCAAGTGTTTTTCTTGGAATGCTGTGTTTTTTGGACGCCATGCATAAACGCCTTTTTGTATGACCAAACAACTCAATCTTTGTTTCATCAGTCCACAGGACCTTCTTCCAAAATGAAGCTGGCTTGTCCAAATGTGCTTTTGCATCCCTCAGGCGACTCTGTTTGTGGCCTGCTTTCAGAAACGGCTTCTTTCGCATCACTCTCCCATACAGCTTCTCCTTGTGCAAAGTGTGCTGTATTGTTGACCGATGCACAGTGACACCATCTGCAGCAAGATGATGCTGCAGCTCTTTGGAGGTGGTCTGTGGATTGTCCTTGACTGTTCTCACCATTCTTCTTCTCTGCCTTTCTGATATTTTTCTTGGCCTGCCACTTCTGGGCTTAACAAGAACTGTCCCTGTGGTCTTCCATTTCCTTACTATGTTCCTCACAGTGGAAACTGACAGGTTAAATCTCTGAGACAACTTTTTGTATCCTTCCCCTGAACAACTATGTTGAACAATCTTTGTTTTCAGATCATTTGAGAGTTGTTTTGAGGAGCCCATGATGCCACTCTTCAGAGGAGATTCAAATAGGAGAACAACTTGCAATTGGCCACCTTAAATAGCTTTTCTCATGATTGGATACACCTGGCTATGAAGTTCAAAGCTCAGTGAGGTTACAAAACCAATTTTGTGCTTCAGTAAGTCAGTAAAAAGTAGTTAGGAGTATTGAAATCAATAAAATGATAAGGGTACCCAAATTTTTGCACCGGTCAAATTTTGGTTTAATGCATATTGCACATTTTCTGTTAGTACAATAAACCTCATTTCAATCCTGAAATATTACTGTGTCCATTAGTTATTAGATATATCAAATTGAAATGGCTGTTGCAAACACCCAAATATTTAGAACTAAAAATGATTAAGATTAATAGGGGTGCCCAAACTTTTTCATATGACTGTATATATGTACAGCCGGTATAACCTGGGTATCTGCTGTATATAATTATATATGTACAGCTGGTATAACCTGGGTATCTCCTGTATATAATTATATATGTACAGCTGGTATAACCTGGGTATCTCCTGTATATAATTATATACGTACACCTGGTATAACCTGGGTATCTCCTGTATACACTTGCCCGGGTTATATCAGTATTGCTGACTTTGGGCTCCTGTGCAGTTCTCTCATTGTGGCCGGCTGATGCCCTGCACACTAGGGGGCGCTGTTGCAGCAGATGATCAGTCTGCTCCCCCCTCCCTGGGCCCTGTGTAATAATTGGCAGCAGATCTTCCCTCCCCTCCCCCCTGCTCACAAGTAATGAATAGTTGTAAGCAGATCAAAGGAGTCGCCGCGTTCTGCTATTCTGCCTGCCATAAAAGGGCGTTGGATTTGGCGCGGTGCCCGGTGACTTCGGTGTTCAGATGAGGTGCCAAGCACAGAGGTCAGTTACACGGCGGCGTCTCTCCTGCTCCTCAGCTCCACTCATCTCAGGTTTTTTCTCTCTCTCATAGGCCGGGAGCAGATTCTTACAAATCGAGAAGGAATACGGCGAGAAGCTGGCGAAATCAGCACAGGTACTCCGCCATTGGTGGCAAATGTACAACGCCAGCGACATCAAGGTGGCTCCACCCACACCGCAAACATATGTCAATAAAGCTTCTCTGGGTTATAGACCTGATACACAGCGGAGGGTTTGTTACAGTGCATCAGTCTAGACAATCCTCTGTAAGATAAACACAGCAGCAGCACAAATCACTCTGCTCGGCTGGTAGTTTGTTACAATGTATCAGCTCAGGTAACATAACATTCCACAGAGGAATGTGTAGAGTGATACATTATAACAAAACCTCAGCTGTGAGTGCAGAAGTAGAGGAAGGGTCTGGCCTCTAAGTACACAGATTGTTTCCATTCACTGACAGCAAGCAGAGACTTTGTACATGAGGAAAATTGAAGCACAAAGTCTGCTACTGTCCTGCAGTTTTCTTCACACTATAGCTCAGATGATCTTGATTTTCCTGGTTCTTGAATAGAATGCCAGAACAGCAGTGAACACTGACACCACAAGCTGAATAGAGTACGATCATGAATAGAATAGTTCAGATGTTTATGCCATTCAGGGTGTGTAAAAAGTTGCGTAACAACTACTGTGAGTAGTGTAATGGCCACCATATTTACATTGTGTCTATAGTTACACCCAAAGCTGCAGCCACAGGTCTGCTGTTACATTATATCTTTTATTCCAGTCACATCCAAAGCTGCAGCCATAGTCCAGCTGTTAGCCACAATTCTGTCAGGATATCATTTCTCATACTCTAGCGATATCCAGAGCTGCAATCACAATTCTCCTCATATATTGTGTCTCATGCTCTAGTCACATCCAAAGCTGCAGTCACCATATTGCTGTTGCATCATGTTGCTCCATATTCCTATTCCGAGCTGCAGCATCTACACTGCACACCTCCCATGCTGTCTCCTGAGACACTGGAGGGTATAGCATGGAGGAATACAACTTAGGCAGGAGACTACAGCTCGGGATGTGACTGGAGTATGAGACTTACCTATATAACATTTACATTGAAAATACAGCTTTGGATGTGACTAGAGTACAAGAAATAAAGAGGTTATTTGAGATACTGGGATCACAGAGCAGAATAGGGGCACCCTGATGGGGGTGGGGGGATGACGGTGGAGTAAGGGGAGGGCTATTCTGCGTGGCTGGAGGTTTTGGGGTCCTTGGCACATTATGACGTCATCCTGAATGGAGAGGCCAGTTTGTGGGTGCAGCCCCTCCCCCACGCCATCTTGTTTCCCTAGTAACGGCGAGTCGTGTTGTACGAGGGTTTACACATTTTTTGTTTTCCACATAAAAGGGGCACATTCCTGTCTCCAGCGCCTCCCATCATCCCTTGCTGCCTCCAGCTGCACACATTAGTGACGGCCCCTAAACAGGCCCATATGGGCTCCGGCTCCTGCTGTGCCCCATTAACCCTTTCCTGTGTAATACGTGATGTATCCGAGCGCAGGCACGCTGCCGCACACCAGAAATGTTCTCAGCCCTTTATAAGAGAGGCACGCAGAACCTCGGACCTCACAACATGAGCTTATACTCCAGCCACATCCAGAGCTGCAGTCACAATTCTACTGTTACATCACATCGAGCACTCCTGTTACACCCAGAGCTGCCGTCACAATGCTCTGGGCACTGTGGACCCTTCAGACCCTTGTAGCACATAGAGGACACTAAATGGTAGCTGACATTGTGGGGTCATGGTAAATATTGGGGTCCAGCGCCCCTTCTTCCCACAATTCTGTGTTCTGCATATGGATAATCTGGGTATCTGTTATATATAATTATATTATATGTTTCCAGGGTCATGAATAGAATACTAAGCCTACAGTGAAGACTGACACATGGGCAGTGTAGTAGGGGAGCATGTGGGAGGTAACTGTACATTACAGTATATACAGATCTGTTTCTCAGGATCTGTAGAAAGCTGGGTGACAATCCCTGTGGTGGCCTATATTGGTGGTGATGGGTGGCTCTCACTACCGTCCTGATTCTGCGTCACTCATAACTCTCTCCTCTTCTTACAGGCGATTTGTGACCTCCAGGCGACCATCACTACCATGCAAGAAGAAAGTGGTCGTCAGCAGCTCGCCACGGAAAGAAGAGTCCAGGACACCGCGCAAAAATACGAAGACGGCAAGAGGCAACTAATGAAAGAAAATGAGAAGGCGATAAAGGTAAAAAGGATGCCATGGGTGTAATAGTCTGCAGGATACCTCCTCAGTCCTAAGTAATGGGGTCTGGTTGCTATGCAACTGCCAGCCTTGTTGCTATGCCGCCATCAGGTCTGGTTGCTATGCGGCTGCCGGCCTTGTTGCTATGCCGCCATCAGGTCTGATTGCTATGCAGCTGCCGGCCTTGTTGCTATGCCGCCATCAGGTCTGGTTGCTATGCGGCTGCCGGCCTTGTTGCTATGCCGCCATCAGGTCTGATTGCTATGCGGCTGCCGGCCTTGTTGCTATGCGGCTGCCGGCCTTGTTACTATGCCGCCATCAGGTCTGGCTGCTATGCGGCTGCCGGCCTTGTTGCTATGCCGCCATCAGGTCTGGTTGCTATGCGGCTGCCGGCCTTGTTGCTATGCCGCCATCAGGTCTGGTTGCTATGCAGCTGCCGGCCTTGTTGCCATGCTGCCATCAGGTCTGGTTTCTATGCGGCTGCCGGTCTTGTTGCTATGCCGCCGTCAGGTCTGGTTGCTATGCGGCTGCCGGCCTTGTTGCTATGCCACCATCAGGTCTGGTTACTATGCATCTGCCGGCCTTGTTGCTATGCCGCCATCAGGTCTGGTTGCTATGCGGCTGCTGGCCTTGTTGCTATGCCGCCATCAGGTCTGGTTGCTATGCGGCTGCCGGTCTTGTTACTATGCCGCCATCAGGTCTGGTTGTTATGCGGCTGCCGGCCTTGTTGCTATGCCGCCATCAGGTCTGGTTGCTATGCGGCTGCCGGTCTTGTTACTATGCCGCCATCAGGTCTGGTTGCTATGCGGCTGCCGGTCTTGTTACTATGCCGCCATCAGGTCTGGTTGTTATGCGGCTGCCGGCCTTGTTGCTATGCCGCCATCAGGTCTGGTTGCTATGCGGCTGCCGGCCTTGTTGCTATGCCGCCGTCAGGTCTGGTTGCTATGCGGCTGCCGGCCTTGTTGCTATGCCACCATCAGGTCTGGTTGCTATGCGGCTGCCGGCCTTCTTGCTATGCGGCTGCCGGTCTTGTTGCTATGCCGCCATCAGGTCTGGTTGCTATGCGGCTGCTGGTCTTGTTGCTATGCCGCCGTCAGGTCTGGTTGCTATGCGGCTGCCGGTCTTGTTGCTATGCTGCCGTCAGGTCTGGTTGTGTGCTGGTTGCGTCAGTTTCCTCGTCACAATTGCTTCATGGCAGTCACACACGGAGCTGCCTGTGACATGAACATGTATGTGCGGGGGCAGCGGCTGGTAACAGGGGGCAGCAGAATGTTATACCATGAGAGCATGAGCGGGGTAAGGCAGAATGAGGTGGGAGACATGGGGCGTCTTCTAGGTGTGAATTATCACATTAATACCGCTTCTGGATTAGTGCGGTTAGATTGTAAGCTCCTGGGGCAGACTGCGGCGCCCCCATCTGATGGCAGGAATGACTGGGGGGCGGCCGCTGTGTGCGCGTTCCTGAGCACCTCCGAGAGAGCCTGGAGACACAGATTGTACAGACTGGAGTCTGCACAATCTCATCTGTACAATCCTGTGTTCAGGAGCCTTCTGTTCTTTATTTTTGGGGAGGGTCTGATGATGTCCCCACAGTCTGGCGGATATTGTAATGACAATATAACCTCAGGGGGCGCCTTCAGGATAAGTTTGTGCCCCCTTAGCCATCTGTTATCTACTAGATCAGAGGCCGCACTGGACATCGGAGGCCGCTCGTCCTCGCCTGACCCGCCGCTGAGGTTTCCCGGAGACACAACTGGCCGGTGGCGCTCTACAATTACGGAGACATTTTCCCCGTAGGTTATAATTGTCATCCCACCTTCAGGCGGCCTTAGTGACCACAGCCGGGGCCCCGAGCCTCCATTCACAAATGTCCGGGGTAGGAGGCGCTGCCCGCCCTGTGCCAGCTGCTCATCTTATTCCAGCAGAAGTTGTGGAAGTGGAGATTAGAGGGCGTCAGTGTCTGCGGTGCGAGCCGGTGACTCCGAATGTTGTGTCTACACTGAGTGGCGCACATACTGACTAACTACAGACTACACAGTCACACTGTCCTTCCACATTGCCTGGACTCACAGGGGCCCATAGCTCATCCTGAGCCTCCTGGTTCATGCACACACCTATACAGGAAGGAGCAGGGAACGCAACCTGTTCTAACAATTTCTATTTTCATGCCTTTCAGAACCTGTGAAAAGCTGGGTGGAGACCTCAGTTCTTCATCCTGAGCAGACTCCATAGTGTCTCTGGATTATAATGGTCTGTGCCTCTGCCTTTAGAGCCCTTCACATGCAGTTACACCTCAGTGACGTGAGGGAGTTAAGTTCACGATCCATGTAACATTGGTGCAGATGTGCATTACTAACCTGAGTCCGGTCCTGTTTTCTGCACAGTCAACTTTATTTATAGCATCCAGATGAACATAAATCTGTAAGAGAGCTGATAAGTCATTGATAAAGGAGCCATGCATCCTCCTTCCGTGAGGGAGCTGATACCCTTACCCTATAGAGAAGCCACATTCACCCTCCATCCATGAGGGAGCTGATACCCTTACCCTATAGAGAAGTCACATTCACCCTCCATCCATGAGGGAGCGGATACCCTTACCCTATAGAGAAGCCACATTCACCCTCCATCCATGAGGGAGCGGATACCCTTACCCTATAGAGAAGCCACATTCACCCTCCATCCATGAGGGAGCGGATACCCTTACCCTATAGAGAAGCCACATTCACCCTCCATCCATGAGGGAGCGGATACCCTTACCCTATAGAGAAGCCACATTCACCCTCCATCCATGAGGGAGCGGATACCCTTACCCTATAGAGAAGCCACATTCACCCTCCATCCATGAGGGAGCGGATACCCTTACCCTATAGAGAAGCCACATTCACCCTCCATCCATGAGGGAGCGGATACCCTTACCCTATAGAGAAGCCACATTCACCCTCCATCCATGAGGGAGCGGATACCCTTACCCTATAGAGAAGTCACATTCACCATGAGGGAATTTATATGGGGCTGATACCCACACCTCATAGAGGAACTGCATGAGGGAACTAAGGTTGTTCTCAGAATTATTAGAGCAGATCTGAAATGATCGGACCTCATGAGCGGTTCTTCCTCAGGTTCTGGGATTGTCAGACCTGTGTCCTAACATGACAAATCATGGTGTAGTGTGTAGGGCTAGTAGTGCGTAGGGCTGGTAGTGCCTAGGGCCGGTAGTGCGTAAGGCCGGTAGTGCCTAGGGCCGGTAGTGTGTAGGGCCGGTAGTGTGTAGGGCCGGTAGTGCGTACAGCTGGTAGTGTGTAGGGCTGGTAGTGCGTAGGGCCGGTAGTGCGTAAGGCCGGTAGTGCCTAGGGCCGGTAGTGCGTACGGCCGGTAGTGTGTAGGGCCGGTAGTGCGTACGGCTGGTAGTGCCTAGGGCCGGTAGTGCCTAGGGCCGGTAGTGCGTACGGCCGGTAGTGGGTAGGGCCGGTAGTGCGTACGGCCGGTAGTGGGTAGGGCCGGTAGTGCGTAGGGCCGGTAGTGCGTAGGGCCGGTAGTGTGTACGGCCGGTAGTGCGTAGGGCCGGTAGTGCGTAGGGCCGGTAGTGTGTACGGCTGGTAGTGTGTAGGGCCGGTAGTGCGTAGGGCCGGTAGTGCGTAGGGCCGGTAGTGTGTACGGCTGGAGGTGTGGGGCCGGTAGTGCGTAGGGCCGGTAGTGTGTACGGCTGGTAGTGTGTAGGGCCGGTAGTGTGTAGGGCCGGTAGTGTGTACGGCCGGTAGTGTGTACGGCCGGTAGTGCCTAGGGCCGGTAGTGTGTACGGCTGGTAGTGCCTAGGGCCGGTAGTGTGTACGGCTGGTAGTGCCTAGGGCCAGTAGTGCGTATGGCTGGTAGTGCCTAGGGCCGGTAGTTCCTAGGGCCAGTAGTGCGTATGGCTGGTAGTGCCTAGGACCGGTAGTGTGTAGGGCCGGTAGTGCCTAGGGCCGGTAGTGCGTACGGCCGGTAGTGGGTAGGGCCGGTAGTGCCTAGGGCCGGTAGTGCGTAGGGCCGGTAGTGTGTACGGCCGGTAGTGCGTAGGGCCGGTAGTGCGTAGGGCCGGTAGTGTGTACGGCTGGTAGTGTGTAGGGCCGGTAGTGCGTAGGGCCGGTAGTGCGTAGGGCCGGTAGTGTGTACGGCTGGTAGTGTGTAGGGCCGGTAGTGCGTAGGGCCGGTAGTGTGTACGGCTGGTAGTGTGTAGGGCCGGTAGTGTGTAGGGCCGGTAGTGTGTACGGCTGGTAGTGCCTAGGGCCGGTAGTGTGTACGGCTGGTAGTGCCTAGGGCCGGTAGTTCCTAGGGCCAGTAGTGCGTATGGCTGGTAGTGCCTAGGGCCGGTAGTTCCTAGGGCCAGTAGTGCGTATGGCTGGTAGTGCCTAGGACCGGTAGTGTGTAGGGCCGGTAGTGCGTACGGCCGGTAGTGGGTAGGGCCGGTAGTGCCTAGGGCCGGTAGTGCGTAGGGCCGGTGCAGGGCTGGTAGTGCCTAGGGCTGGTAGTGCTTAGGGCTAGTAGTGGGCGTAGGGCCGGTGGTGTGTAGGGCCGGTAGTGTGTACGGCTGGTAGTGCCTAGGGCCGGTAGTGCGTAGGGCCAGTGGTAGTGCCGGTAGGGCCTAGGGCCGGTAGGACCTAGGGCTAGTAGTGTTTAGGGCTAGTAGTGTGGTCTAGAGAGGACCATCCGAGAGGGATCTCACATGGGTCTCAGATACATTGTTTCTGGGAATGTTACCCTAATTCCTGGCAATGAGACCCCTGACACATTTGTTGTCTCCCCCCACACACGCACATCACAGTTATCTGGCCCCCTCCCTCTGCGCTGACATCAAAGCCTCACTGCTGGGATATATACAGGGCTGCAACAACAAATTTAGAGGAAACAGAAAATTCCCACCAGAAAGGAATGCGCCATATGTGACGGGGGCGACATATGGATCAGGTTAAAATCCGGAGGCGGAGGATGCGCTCACACTGCACCCTGCCCCCCCAGTGAATCCACTGCTCAGCCTTCCCCAGGAGGGGCCCCGGGGACCAGTTATATATGGCTCTTATATTGTGGCATCACAGCCAGGGCATATACTTTATATCTTTACTATGAGTAGTGGGTGTCAGGTTTGAAGTCCTGCAGGTAGAATCCGTGTGTACCCCCTCACCCCAGGTCTCCCCACTCAGTGGAAACTGGTTGACAGATGTCATGACTAAAGGACAGTAGGAGAAGGTATCGCCCCCCTCTATGGCTGCCTCCACGAGCGCTGTGGGGTCCGCGTATGGGGGGCACAAACCCCCAACTTCATCCTTTATCGTAGTAAAAGGTTAGAACTATATAGACTATGTGCCGAACCTCCTGACCATTTTTGAGATCTTCGTTTGCTCTCTGGGAATGGGAACATTCAAAAGTATAAAACTACTGCTGAGGGTTTGTTACAATTGTATTCAGTCCAAGGTCACTGTTACTTGTTTTTACTCAGACACAGTCCCTGCATCTGTCTCCCTGGTCATGGTCCCTGCATCTCTTGTATCTCCCTGGTCATGGTCCCTGCATCTCTTGTATCTCCCTGGTCATGGTCCCTGCATCTCGTGTGTCTGATTCACTTAAATATGGCTATAATTCAGAGCTGTATTTTGGTCTCTGGGTAGCGTATTTCTCTCTAGTTCCATTTATGCTTCGTTCACACCTGCGCTTGCTGTCCGTCCGTTGCCAATCCAGTGAAAATCTCGGCGAACTGGATTGGCATCGGATACAGACCGTTCAGCGACGCGTTGGTTAAAAACCCATTCATTTGAATGGGTTTTTTAAAGCAATGCGCGGGTGTGCGCTTACACCCTCTGCGCTCCGAAGCCGTTTTTTTTCGTCGGACACAAAGTCCTGCGTGTCCGACTTTGTTTCCGACGAAAAAAAAAGGATTCGCAGCGCTCTCGAGCGTCTCCCTGGTCATGGTCCCTGCATCTCTTGTGTCTACCTGGTCATGGTCCCTGGCTCTCGTGTGTCCACCTGGTCATAGTCCCTGGCTCTCGTGTGTCTACCTGGTCATGGTCCCTGGCTCTCGTGTGTCCACCTGGTCATGGTCCCTGCATCTCGTGTGTCTACCTGGTCATGGTCCCTGCATCTCTTGTGTCTACAAACAAGCAAGATTTCTGTCTCTCCCAGCCCTGTAACTTCTCCTTTAAGAGGCTCCTCTGTCCTCCACTCATTACCTGTAGTAATGGCTCCTGTGTGACATTGTTATCAGTATAAAAGACTCCTGTCCACAACCTCAGTCACACTCCAAACTCCACTATGGTGAAGACCAAAGAGCTGTGGAAGGACCAGAAACAAAATGGTAGCCCTGCACCAGGCTGGGAAGACTGAATCTGCAATAGGCAAGCAGCTTGGTGTGAAGAAATCACCTGTGGGAGCAATAATTAGAAAATGGAAGACATACAAGACCACTGATAATCTCCCTCCATCAGGGGCTCCACGCAAGATCTCACCCCGTGGGGTCAAAATGATCACAAGAACGGTGAGCAAAAATCCCAGAACCACACGGGGGGACCTAGTGAGTGACCTGCAGAAAGCTGGGACTAACGTAACAAAGGCTACCGTCAGTAACACACTACGCCGCCAGGGACTCAGATCCTGCAGTGCCAGACGTGTCCCCCTGCTTAAGCCAGTACATATCCGGGCCCGTCTGAAGTTTGCTAGAGAGCATTTGGATGTTCCAGAAGAGTATTGGGAGAATGTCATATGGTCAGATGAAACCAAAGTAGAACTGTTTGGTAGAAACACAACTCGTGGTGTTTGGAGGAGAGTGAATGCTGAGTTGTATCCAGAGAACACCAGACCTACTGTGAAGCATGGGGGGGCAACATCATGTATGGGGCTGTTTCTCTGCAAAGGGACCAGGACGACTGATCCGTGTACATGAAAGAATGAATGGGGCCATGTATGGGGAGATTGTGAGTGCAAACCTCCTTCCATCAGCAAGGGCACTGAAGATGAAACGTGGCTGGGTCTTTCAGCATGACAATGATCCCAAGCACACCGCCAGGGCAACGAAGGAGCGGCTTCGTAAGAAGCATTTCAAGGTCCTGGAGTGGCCTAGCCCGTCTCCAGATCTCAGCCCCAATATGGGGGTTATTACATATCATGTGACCTGTGTTTGGTATATGGGGGAGTTATTACATATCATGTGACCAGTGTATTATATACATGGGGGTGGGATTATGTGTCATGTAACCAGCGTTTTGTATATAGGGGTTTATCCCCAGTCATGTGACCAGTTTTGTAACTTTGCTTGGTGGTTTTGCAGCTCCTGAAGGACGAGGCGAGCGGATATTGTTCTCAGCTGCGCTTATCAGAGAGGAGGCTTCAGGACAGGGAGCTGGAGCTGCAGGAGCAGGTAAGACGCCCCCTCGGGTCAGTGTAATAGGAGGGATTACAGCTCTGCGCCCACCAGACAGACAGTTATTACATGGCTGCAGCATGACTATGAGGGTGGGGTTATGACTATGGGGTGGGGTTATGACTATGGGGGGTGGGGGTTATGACTATGGGTGGGGTTAGGACTATGGGTGGGGTTAGGTCTATGGGTGGGGTTAGGGCTATGGGTGGGGTTAGGTCTATGGGTGGGGTTAGGTCTATGGGTGGGGTTATGACTATCGGGAGGGGGTTGTGACTATGAGGTTGGGGTTATGACTATGGGGGTGGGGTTATGACTATTTGGGTGGGGTTAGGTCTATGGGGAGGGGGTTATGACTATGGGGGTGGGGTTATGACTATGGGGGTGGGGTTATGACTATGGGTGGGGTTAGGGCTATGGGTGGGGTTAGGTCTATGGGTGGGGTTAGGTCTATGGGTGGGGTTATGACTATCGGGAGGGGGTTGTGACTGAGGTTGGGGTTATGACTATGGGGGTGGGGTTATGACTATTTGGGTGGGGTTAGGTCTATGGGGAGGGGGTTATGACTATGGGGGTGGGGTTATGACTATGGGGGTGGGGTTAGGACTATGGGTGGGGTTAGGACTATGGGTGGGGTTATGTCTATGGGGAGGGGGTTGTGACTATGGGGGTGGGGTTATGACTATGGGGGTGGGGTTAGGACTATGGGTGGGGTTATGTCTATGGGGGAGGGGGTTGTGACTATGAGGGTGGGGTTATGACTATGGGGGTGGGGTTATGACTATGGGGGTGGGGTTATGACTATGGGGGTGGGGTTATGACTATGGGTGGGGTTAGGATTATGGGTGGGGTTAGGACTATGGGTGGGGTTAGGGCTATGGGTGGGGTTAGGGCTATGGGTGGGGTTAGGTCTATGGGTGGGGTTATGACTATCGGGAGGGGGTTGTGACTATGAGGTTGGGGTTATGACTATGGGGGTGGGGTTATGACTATTTGGGTGGGGTTAGGTCTATGGGGAGGGGGTTATGACTATGGGGGTGGGGTTATGACTATGGGGGTGGGGTTATGACTATGGGGGTGGGGTTAGGACTATGGGGGTGGGGTTAGGACTATGGGTGGGGTTATGTCTATGGGGGAGGGGGTTGTGACTATGGGGGGTGGGGTTAGGACTATGGGTGGGGTTAGGACTATGGGTGGGGTTATGTCTATGGGGAGGGGGTTGTGACTATGTATGCTGCCTGCAGAGGAGCACACATCAGGGGTCAGTCTCCAGTGTTTGGTTTGGTTGTCATAGCCCCTCCCCTCTAAAGACTTCACAAGGGGAGGGGCTATGCCAATATTGGGCCTTCTCCTCCCCTAGTGACGTGCTGGCCCCGTTCTTGCTTGTCGCCTGTTATATCAGTCCTTCATGTTCTCAGTTGGATGGATTTGTTCAGAGATTTGTGTGACTCCGCCCCCTCAGGTCACCACCAATACTTGTCCAATCCAGAAGATCAGGTGTCTGGACTGTAAGCCCCCCCCCCCACCCCAACAAGTCGGCCTGACTATGGAGCACTGTCCTTCCCCAGCCTAGTTTTTGGGGGTCTTGTCCCTTTAATTGTCACACGATCTGCATGACCATTGGGTCTCGGGTGGATCACCTTCCTGCAGCGCCCAAACTCCAGCTACCTGGATGTGCTTTTATAGTCCCCAGATAAAAGAGCCGCTTCCCCTTGCACAACAGATAAGATGGGAGTGAAGGTCAAGGAGTCGGAGACACAAGGTCTGAGCCTGGTTATTATACGTGCAAGCGGTCAGGGCGCCATCTCCTCGCTGATAAGACAATGGGGAGAGTTGTGGCCGCTGCCAGGAGGTGTAACCTGAAGCAAATTCTGTCATGTGGCCCCTGCCTACCTTTTGCTACTTAGAGTAGTGATAGATTTTATGTGGCAGAGGGGTTTGGGGGGCACCCTCAGGGCCCGGTAGCTCTCACTACACCCCTGACTGATGCCTTGTTGTTTCCTCTTCCGCAGTTCCTTTCCAGTGTGAACAGTAGTCAATATGACAACCCTGAGGTCATGTCTACCATCCCAAAGTATTCCTCTGTATTTCCTAGATCTGTTTGTTGTCAGGGAATGTTGTTCTTATTTACAATCGGACCTGCTCTGTTACTTATCACAGCTGAGGGTTTGTTACAGTGTATCAGTCTAGACAGTACTCTGTGGTAAACACAGCAGCTACACAAATCTCTCTCCTGTCCTCATAGTTTGCTACAGTGTATCAGTCTGAAGCCTACAGTGGATTTTCTACACTGATATACTGTAACAAAGGAGAGGTGGTGCTAAGCTTGCGGCTGGATCTAGTATGGATCATTACATATAAAATAGCGCAGCACATAAATACAGCCATTATTTTCTAGCATATTTTTGCCTATATCAGCCCTGCCGCCCCATCCGTAGCTCCGGCAGCAGGACGCCTCAGCTCTGTCTGTCTGTAATGATTTGCCCGCAGGCGTGTGACACGTACGCGCTCCGGCAGAGCAATTTCACTAAGTCTTCAGATTAGGTTCTGCCGCCCTGAGATAGCCGCGCGACAATAACCGCAAATATCCGATTTTACTTGTAATTACTGGAGGGAGAAGATGCTCCGACCTCGGCGACCAGATCAGGACTGTGTGCCAGGCGTGTATCAGAGTGCTGCAGAATTATACACACCTAATAGTCACATCCAGAGCTGCAGCCACACTCCTGCTATTATATCACATCTTATACATCAGTCACATCCAGAGCTGCAGCCACAGTCCTATTATATCACATCTTATACATCAGTCACATCCAGAGCTGCAGCCACAGTCCTGCTATTATATCACATCTTATACATCAGTCACATCCAGAGCTGCAGCCACACTCCTGCTATTATATCACATCTTATACATCAGTCACATCCAGAGCTGCAGCCACACTCCTGCTATTATATCACATCTTATACATCAGTCACATCCAGAGCTGCAGCCACACTCCTGCTATTATATCACATCTTATACATCAGTCACATCCAGAGCTGCACCCACAGTCCTGCTATTATATCACATCTTATACATCAGTCACATCCAGAGCTGCACCCACACTCCTGCTATTATATCACATCTTATACATCAGTCACATCCAAAGCTGCAGCCACAGTCCTGCTATTATATCACATCTTATACATCAGTCACATCCAGAGCTGCAGCCACAGTCCTGCTATTATATCACATCTTATACATCAGTCACATCCAGAGCTGCAGCCACAGTCCTGCTATTATATCACATCTTATACATCAGTCACATCCAGAGCTGCTCCCACAGTCCTGCTATTATATCACATCTTATACATCAGTCACATCCAGAGCTGCAGCCACAATCCTGCTATTATATCACATCTTGTACATCAGTCACATCCAAAGCTGCAGCCACAGTCCTGCTATTATATCACATCTTATACATCAGTCACATCCAGAGCTGCAGCCACAGTCCTGCTATTATATCACATCTTATACATCAGTCACATCCAGAGCTGCAGCCACAGTCCTGCTATTATATCACATCTTATACATCAGTCACATCCAGAGCTGCAGCCACAATCCTGCTATTATATCACATCTTATACATCAGTCACATCCAGAGCTGCAGCCACAGTCCTGCTATTATATCACATCTTATACATCAGTAACATCCAGAGCTGCAGCCACAGTCCTGCTATTATATCACATCTTATACATCAGTCACATCCAGAGCTGCAGCCACAGTCCTGCTATTATATCACATCTTATACATCAGTCACATCCAGAGCTGCAGCCACAGTCCTGCTATTATATCACATCTTATACATCAGTCACATCCAGAGCTGCAGCCACACTCCTGCTATTATATCACATCTTATACATCAGTCACATCCAAAGCTGCAGCCACAGTCCTATTATATCACATCTTATACATCAGTCACATCCAGAGCTGCACCCACAGTCCTGCTATTATATCACATCTTATACATCAGTCACATCCAGAGCTGCAGCCACAGTCCTGCTATTATATCACATCTTATACATCAGTCACATCCAGAGCTGCAGCCACAGTCCTGCTATTATATCACATCTTATACATCAGTCACATCCAGAGCTGCAGCCACAGTCCTGCTATTATATCACATCTTGTACATCAGTCACATCCAGAGCTGCAGCCACACTCCTGCTATTATATCACATCTTATACATCAGTCACATCCAAAGCTGCACCCACAGTCCTGCTATTATATCACATCTTATACATCAGTCAGATCCAGAGCTGCAGCCACACTCCTGCTATTATATCACATCTTATACATCAGTCACATCCAGAGCTGCACCCACAGTCCTGCTATTATATCACATCTTATACATCAGTCACATCCAGAGCTGCAGCCACAATCCTGCTATTATATCACATCTTATACATCAGTCACATCCAGAGCTGCAGCCACAGTCCTGCTATTATATCACATCTTATACATCAGTCACATCCAAAGCTGCAGCCACACTCCTGCTATTATATCACATCTTATACATCAGTCACATCCAGAGCTGCACCCACAGTCCTGCTATTATATCACATCTTATACATCAGTCACATCCAGAGCTGCAGCCACACTCCTGCTATTATATCACATCTTATACATCAGTAACATCCAGAGCTGCAGCCACAATCCTGCTATTATATCACATCTTATACATCAGTCACATCCAGAGCTGCACCCACAGTCCTGCTATTATATCACATCTTATACATCAGTCACATCCAGAGCTGCACCCACAGTCCTGCTATTATATCACATCTTATACATCAGTCACATCCAGAGCTGCAGCCACAGTCCTGCTATTATATCACATCTTATACATCAGTAACATCCAGAGCTGCAGCCACAGTCCTGCTATTATATCACATCTTATACATCAGTCACACCAGAGCTGCACCCACAGTCCTGCTATTATATCACATCTTATACATCAGTCACATCCAGAGCTGCAGCCACAGTCCTGCTATTATATCACATCTTATACATCAGTCACATCCAGAGCTGCAGCCACAGTCCTGCTATTATATCACATCTTATACACAGTCACATCCAGAGCTGCAGCCACAGTCCTGCTATTATATCACATCTTATACATCAGTCACATCCAGAGCTGCAGCCACAGTCCTGCTATTATATCACATCTTATACATCAGTCACATCCAGAGCTGCAGCCACAGTCCTGCTATTATATCACATCTTATACATCAGTCACATCCAGAGCTGCAGCCACAGTCCTGCTATTATATCACATCTTATACATCAGTCACATCCAGAGCTGCAGCCACAGTCCTGCTATTATATCACATCTTATACATCAGTCACATCCAGAGCTGCAGCCACAATCCTGCTATTATATCACATCTTATACATCAGTCACATCCAGAGCTGCAGCCACAGTCCTGCTATTATATCACATCTTATACATCAGTCACATCCAGAGCTGCAGCCACACTCCTGCTATTATATCACATCTTATACATCAGTCACATCCAGAGCTGCAGCCACAGTCCTGCTATTATATCACATCTTATACATCAGTAACATCCAGAGCTGAAGCCACAGTCCTGCTATTATATCACATCTTATACATCAGTCACATCCAGAGCTGCAGCCACAGTCCTGCTATTATATCACATCTTATACATCAGTCACATCCAGAGCTGCAGCCACAGTCCTGCTATTATATCACATCTTATACATCAGTCACATCCAGAGCTGCAGCCACACTCCTGCTATTATATCACATCTTGTACATCAGTCACATCCAGAGCTGCAGCCACACTCCTGCTATTATATCACATCTTATACATCAGTCACATCCAGAGCTGCAGCCACAGTCCTGCTATTATATCACATCTTGTACATCAGTCACATCCAGAGCTGCAGCCACACTCCTGCTATTATATCACATCTTGTACATCAGTCACATCCAGAGCTGCAGCCACACTCCTGCTATTATATCACATCTTATACATCAGTCACATCCAGAGCTGCAGCCACAGTCCTGCTATTATATCACATCTTATACATCAGTCACATCCAGAGCTGCAGCCACACTCCTGCTATTATATCACATCTTGTACATCAGTCACATCCAAAGCTGCAGCCACACTCCTGCTATTATTCCTTTTTGTTTACTTTATACATACAAAGCTATACTTACATTCCTGCTGTTACATGGTGTCCTCTTCTCTAGTCACATCCAGAGCAGCACTCATAGTTCTGCTATTCAAAAATGTTGTTGAGTTCCAACTACTTTTGCAGTCTGCGCTCCCTGAGAGCTCTTTTAAGGGTTGGTTCACACTTGTGCCCGGAGTCCGTCCGCCATGAATCCAACCTAAATATCAGAAAAAAAGGAGAGGGAAAGGTTTACAAGTGGTTTGTTAATCCCATTCACTTCAATGGGTTTTTAAAGCAACTCGCAGGTGACTGATCACAGTCTCTGTGCCGCCAAGCCGCTTTTTTTGGTCGGATGAGGCTTCTCTGTGTCTCTCTCTCTCTCACGAGCTCTCCCTCTCCCTCTCCCTCTCGTGCTCTCTCTTTCACTCTCCCTCTCTCTCGCTCTCTCTCTCGCTCTTTCTCTCCCTCTTTCTCTCCCTCTCTTACTCTCCATCTCTCTCTTTCACTCTCCCTCTCTTTCTCGCTCTTTCACTCTCCCTCTTTCTCTCCCTCTCTGCTCTCTCGCTCTTTCTGCTCTCGCTCTCTCTGCTTTCTCTGCTCTCTCTCTGCTCTCACTCTCTGCTTTCGCTCTCTCTGCTCGCTCTGTCTGCGCTCGCTCTCTGCTCTCGCTCTCTCTACACTCATTCTCTCTGCACTCGCTCTCTCTGCTCTCGCTCTCTCTGCTCTCGCTCTCTGCTCTCTCTCTCTCTCTCGCTCTCTCTGCTCTCGCTCTCTCTTCTCTCGCTCTGCTCTCGCTCTCTGCTCTCGCTCTCTCTGCTCTCGCTCTCTCTGCGCTCGCTCTCTGCTCTCGCTCTCTCTGCTCTCGCTCTCTCTGCTCTCGCTCTCTCTGCTCTCGCTCTCTCTGCTCTCTCATTCTCTGTCTCTCTCCTCTCGCTCTCTCTGCTCTCGCTCTCTCTGCTCTCGCTCTCTCTGCTCTCGCTCTCTGCTCTCGCTCTCTCTGCTCTCGCTCTCTCTGCGCTCGCTCTCTCTGCTCTCGCTCTCTCTCTGCTCTCGCTCTCTCTGCTCTCTCTCTCGCTCTCTCTGCTCTCGCTCTCTCCTCTCGCTCTCTCTGCTCTCGCTCTCTCTGCTCTCGCTCTCTCTGCTCTCGCTCTCTCTGCTCTCACTCTCTCTGCTCTCCTCTCTCTGCTCTCTCTCTGCTCTCGCTCTCTCTGCTCTCTGCTCGCTCTCTCACGCTCTCTGCTCTCATTCTCTGCTCTCTCGCTGCTCTCACTCTCCCTTTCTCTCTCGCTCTCTCTGCTCTCTCTCTCGCTCTCTCTGCTCTCGCTCTCTCCTCTCGCTCTCTCTGCTCTCGCTCTCTCTGCTCTCGCTCTCTGCTCTCGCTCTGCTCTCGCTCTCTCTGCTCTCACTCTCTCTGCTCTCTCTCTCTCTGCTCTCTGCTCGCTCTCTCACGCTCTCTGCTCTCATTCTCTGCTCTCTCGCTGCTCTCACTCTCCCTTTCTCTCTTTCTCTCTCCCTTTCTCTCTCGCTCTCTCTGCTCTCGCTCTCTCTGCTCTCTCTCTGCTCGCTCTCTCTCGCTCTCTGCTCTCTCTTTCTCTGCTCTCTCTCGCTGCTCTCTCTCCCTTTCTCTCTTTCACTCTCCCCTCTCTCTCTCTCTTCTCTCCTTTCTCTCTGCTCTCGCTCTCTGCTCTCGCTCTCTCTGCTCTCGCTCTCTCTGCTCTCGCTCTCTCTCTCGCTCTCTCTGCGCTCGCTCTCTGTGCTCTCGCTCTCTGCTCTCGCTCTCTGCTCTCGCTTTCTCTGCTCTCGCTTCTCTCTGCTCTCGCTCTCTGCTCTCGCTCTCTCTGCTCTCGCGCTCTCTGCTCTCGCTCTCTCTGC